>PVIU01004162.1:7717-131554 GCA_004026605.1 Ondatra zibethicus
GTGCTGCTGGGGTTCTATTTAGGAAGTGGTTCCCTGTGCCAATGCATTCAAGTGTACTTCCCACTTTCTCTTCTATAAGGTTCAGTGTGGCTGGCTTTATGTTGAGGTCTTTGATCCATTTGGACTTGAGTTTTGTGCATGGTGATAGATATGGGTCTATTTTCATTTTTCTACATGTTGATATCCAGTTATGCCAGCATCACTTGTTGAATATGCTTTCTTTTTCCCATTTGATATTTTTTGCTTCTTTATCAAAGATCAGGTGTTCGAAGATGTGTGCATTGATATCTGGGTCTTCTATTCAGTTCCATTGGTCCTCCTGTCTGTTCTTATGTCAGTACTAGGCTGTTTTCAGTACTGTAGCTCTGTAGTAGAGTTTGAAGTCAGGGATTGTGATGCCTCCAGAAGTTCTTTTATTGTACAGGATTGTTTTGGCTATCCTGGGTTTTTTGCTTTTCCATATGAAGTTGAGTACCATTCCTTGAGGTCTTTGAAGAATTTTGCTGGGCATTGCATTGAATCTATAGATTGCTTTTGGGGGAGTCACACATCTTTAATGCCAGCACTAGGAAGGTGGAGACAGGAGTGATATGGCTGGGCAGAGAGAGTAATATAAAGGGGAAGAGACAGGTGGTATGGGAGGTCCTACGTGTGTTGCTTTTATTGGTTAATGAATAAAGAACTGGCTTGTCCTATAGCATGGGAGGAGGAAGGCAGAATCAGAGAGACACCATGGAGCTGCTGGAGACAGACACTGAGAATTTTACCCAGTAAGCCACAGCCACAAGGCTATATACAGATTAATAGAAATGGGTTAATTTAATATGTAAGAGTTAGCCAATAAGCTGGGTGGTGGTGGTGCACGCCTTTAATCCCAGCACTCGGAGGCAGAGGCAGGCAGATCTCTGTGAGTTCTAGGCCTGCCTGGTCTACAAGAGCTAGTTCCACGACAGGCTTGACAGCTGCAGAGAAACACTGTCTTGAAAAAAAAAAGTTAGTCAATAAGAAGCTAGAGCTAATGGGCCAAGTAGTGATTTAAATAACACTGATTCTGTGTGGTTATTTTGGTTCTGGGCAGCTGGAATAAACAAGCGGCCTCCTCCCAACAAATTGGTGCCCAATGTTGCTTGATACCTGTTTTGTTATATGTAATTTTACTATGTTAACATTAAAGCTTTCCTTTTGTTTAAACAAAAAAGGGGAAATGGTGTGGGAAGTCCTTTTCTCTATGTGTTGCTTCTATTGGTTAATGAATAAAGAACTGCTTTAAGCCTATGGCAGGGAAGAACAGAGCTAGGTGGGGAAAACTAAGCTGAATGCTGTGAAAAAGGAGGCAGAGTCAGAGAGATGCCATGGAGCCACTGCCGGAGATAGATGTGCTAAAACTTTGCTGGTAGGCCATGGCAATATACAGATTAATAAAATGGTAATATACAGATTAATAAAAACGGGTTAAATTAATATGTAAGAGTTAGCCAATAATAAGCTAGAGCTAATGGGCCAACAATGATTTAACTAATACAGTTTCTGTGTGATTATTTGGGTCTAAACTAGCCAGGCAGCTGGGAACCAACAAGCAGCACCCTCTGCAATAGACAGAAACTCACTGGAGTGTGGAGTCTGAAGTTTGGTGGAGACATAGTGCAGTCTAAGCAGTCTGAGGATTGCCCCTTCTGTCTGAGCATTGGTAGAGGTAAAAGGTCTCTCTAGTGGCTTACTGCTCTGGTTTTCTGGTCCTCAGCTTTAACCCCTATATCTGTCTCTGGATTTATTATTTGTGATATATTGTGGGTTATTTTTCTCTCTTTTAACTCCTACAAATATTTTCTCTGTCATTACCACAGAGATGATTGTGAAATAACTTAAATTCAGTAACATGGAAAAGCTTAACATTTTATTCCACTATCCACATATGTATGTCCTTGGCAAGATTTACATGTATTTTACATTGTAGGCCTATTCACCTACCTCTTGGTCACAATTATTTAAAGTACTTTTGTTTTTCTCTTTGGTGAGACAGTTTTAATGGTGATGACCATTTTTACCACTTGTTTTTTCAGAGCAAAGGTTATACTGCTTTTGAGACAGTTTTATTATGTAGTTCAGGATGACCTTGAACTGTGTAGCCCAAGATATCCTTGAATTTTTAATCTCTTGCCTCAACCTCCTGTGTGCTTGGATTATAGGCATGTGACCAGTCCTCCACCATTTTTGTTTTTTTGAGACAGGGTCTCCCTGGTTGTACTGGAACATGCTTTATAGACCAGGCTGGCCTGAGAGGCTGATCTACCTCTGCCTTCTGAGTGTTGGGATTAAAGGTGTGTCCCCACCACCTGACTCTCCACCATTTTTGAACAGTTCTTTTCCCAGGTGTGCTATTTTTAATTATCAGCCCTTCTTCCTTCCTTCCTTCCTTCCTTCCTTCCTTCCTTCCTTCCTTCCTTTCTTCCTTCCTTCCTTCCTTCCTCCCTCCTTCTTCATCTTCTTCTACTACTACTTCTTCTTCCTCCCATTACTTTGAATGTCTGGCTCACACCCACGTGTTCTGTAAAGTTCCATTAGAAATTCACTCAGAGTCTTATGAGGTTCTCTTACACATTAAGCATATAATTCAGCAGCATTCAGTTTATTCTCATTGTGGTGGAATCAATCCCTAAACCTCTTTTAATCTTGTAAATTTAAAATTCTGTATGCATTAAGCAATTACTTCCAATTTCCCATCTTTTATTAGACCCTGACAACCACAATCTACTCTCTTCCACATGGATTTGACATTCAAAATACCTCATTTAAATGGGACCATACAATTTTTTTTCTATCATATTTCACCTACCATAAACTCTTTAAATTTTATCTATTTAGCCTGTGTCAGAATTCCCTTCCTTTTAAGAGCTGAACAATATTCCAGTGTATGAATATGCCAATTTTTTTATTCATTCATCTTTATTTTTTTAAAAATATAAAAATATTAAAAAAAAAATAAAGATGTTCTTCCTGCATAAATGCCTTTATTTAAAAAAATAAAGATGTTCTTCCTGAATAAATGCCTGCAGGCCAGAAGAGTGTGCAAGATCTCATTATAGATGGTTGTGAGCTACCATGTGGTTGCTGGGATTTGAACTCAGGACCTCTGGAAGAACAACCAGTGCTCTTAACCACTGAGCCATCTCTCCAGCCCCATTCATCTTTATTTCAATAGTGTTTCACAGTAATAAGCACAATGGGCTTGAAATGTGGCCCTCTTGGTAGATTGCTTGCCTAATATACTCAAAGTCTTTGGTTTGATATTCAGCATCATGAATAATTGTGCATGGTAATGTATGTCTGGGCTAACTAAGATCCCTTTATTAAAAAAGGGAAACAAGAAAAAGAATATATGCACAAGTGCATAGAAACATATACAAGCTCATAAGAAAACAGAGCATTGACTTTAATATATACATGTGACTTCTTCTCACACTTTGGCTTTTGGGAATAATGCTGCTGTGAGCATATACATACCCACCTACTCACATTCTATGTTCTGTTATGTGGGGTGGGGATAGCCAGAAGCAGGGTTCTTCTCCCCAGGATCCTTAACTAAAAGTAAAGGACTCTGTGTTGAGAAAGACAGATGGGCAGGCAGTCTATTGGATTTGTGTCACTGGCTTGTCAATTTAAATGAAGTCCTCTTATTTAGCAACAGGACGGGGGGAGGGGTCAAAGCAGGCAGATCTAAGAATTCAAGGCCAGTCTTGTTTACACAGTGAGTTCCAGGCTAGCCAAGACTACATATTGAGACCCTGTCTCAAAACCAACCAACCAACCAGAACAAATCAGGACAAGAGATTTTTACGTCCTCACAGATTTAGATAAAGTCCTCCCCTGTCACACTTCACACACACACACACACACATACACACACACACACACACACACACACACACACACACACACACTGCCATCCACACTCCTGTGTGACTCCAAGTGCTGTGCTAATCACGGATGTTATCAAGCACTTCCCAGACTCGAAGCACCGCTCCATCACAGACTTTCCATGCCCTGGACCGAATACCCTGGACAGAATAATCTGTCTCTTCAAGCTGATATGAAGATCAAATTCCAGTCAAATAAGAGAAGAATAGCAATGGAGGGCACTGACACGAACAGGTAAGCCCTTGAAATAGCTGACATGGATTAAATAGAACAGACTGCAACTCAAACAAGGAGCTGGAAAACAATGTAAACACCAACAGTAAACAAAGTGAAATGTGCTTCATTAGCAAAGTGTCTGTCTCACAAACATGATGACCTGTGTTTGATCTTTAGCAAATCAATCATCAAAGATGTGGAAACTGAAAATGAAGCTCTCGGATGGGTAAGGAAACGGGAATTATGAGAAGACTGACAATGAACACAAATATTTTGAAGGACAGCCAGGTGGTGCTGGCGGTGAATATCTTTAATCCCAGCACTGGGGAGGCAGAAGCAGGCAGATCTCTGTGAGTTCGAGGACAGCCTGATCTACAGAGCGAGTTCCAGGACAGGCTCCAAAACTACATAGAGAAACCCTGTCTCAAAAAAAGTATTATATTGTTTATCATAATACTTACATTGAAAGAAATGTAAGAAATTACCTAGTCTGACATACAAAATAGTGGGTCCCAACTACGTCCACAATTCATTTTCCAGACTCTGTGAGTTTGTTAGGGTATGTGTCTTAGTTATGTTTTTATTTCTGTGAAGACACCATGACCATAGCAACCCTTACAAAGGAAAACATTTAAAAACATTTAATTGAGGGGTTCACTTACAGTTTCAGAGGTTCAGTCCACTATCATCATGCGCAGGAGCATGGTGACACACAGGCAGCTGTGGTGCTGGAGCTGAGAGTGCTACATCTTGACTCAGAGGCAACAGGAAGTTGACCGACTGTCACATTGAGGGAAGCTTGAGCAAAAGAGACCTCAAAGCCCACCTCCACAGTGACACACTTCCTCCATCAAGGCCATGCCTTGTAACAGTGCCACTCCCTTTGGGGGGTCCAATGTTTTCAGACCACCACAGTATGTGACGTGACAAAGGGCCATTAGAGTAGAAGATGGCTGCTAACCAGATGGCTTTAAACTTTGATCCTTGGAGGATTCACGTGGCCCCAATGTCATGACTAGGGTTCATAAAAAGTAGGAGAGGTGGTGCTGGGGAGCTGGCTCCATCAGCAAAGTGCCTGCCTCACAGCCGAGGACCTGACCTTAATCCCAAGCACCCACGTGAAAATGGCAACAATTGGGGAGGCAGAGATAGCGAGACCCCTGGGGTTTTCTGGCTAGCCAGTCTTTGCTATTTGGCAAGCTCCAGGCCTGAAGAAACCCTGTCTCAAAGGAGGTAGATGGCATTTCTAAATATGATTCCCACAGCTACTCTCTGGCCTCCAGACTCAAGTGTATAAACCTGGGTGTGCACATATACATGCCTTAAAAAGAAAGTGAATGCTGCGCCAGCATGGCAACTGTAGTTCTCTGAGCGAGGGACGTCAGGATTGACACACAACACAACTTCAGGTTCTGCAGACAAGCCTTTATTCCACTTTCTCACACAGTATATATAGCCCTCAGCAGGGGAGGCCGAGCCAGCAAAAGCAGAAGCTCATCACTGTAACTCACATAGCTTAGGGGTAAACATCCTTAAAAACATTGCTGAAAACAAAAGATTGTTCTTGTTTTTGTTCCTGTTTTCGGAACAACCAACCACAAGGGTGCAAAACAGATCAAGTGGGGATGCGAAGGCCTGTCCTTAAGGGACCCAACAATTCCCTCCTTTTTATTTTAAAAGCATGAGAGCCCCGTCCTAAGACTCCCCCAGATAGCTCTTACCCGTCTATGGGAGGCCTTAATCCCTGTCTTAGGCAAGCTCTCTATACCAGGACAGTTGCCCATCAGAGGGATACCTCATGACTTCTGCAGCATCTGCAGCCAGACTTGGGGTGCTTCCTGATTACCAGAAGACAGCCCGAGCAGCACTTGAGTGACAGTGTGCTGTACGTGGATTGCCGCGTAAAGCGGCAGAGAATCTAAAAACAGATAACCCCAATAGCAATATCAGCGCAAGTGAGAACGTTCCAGACAATCGCTGAACCTGGCCCCCAAGCTGGGCCATGGCATTCCACCGACTGGATCCAGACACAGCAGGGACCCTTGTGCTATTAATACTAACAATATGATGAGCTGTCTGCAGGGTAAAATTCAAAAAGGAGGAATTCCAAGAGCCATCCAAACATGCATTCAACTGTTCAACCACATCAGAAGCATTTACAACCTTAGCAGGTGTAATGTACAAGACATTTGTTGCAGGAGCCAAAGGGAATCTACCTGTTCTTGCAAAAGCGCAGTTTGTTGATTCAAATTCAAAAGTCCAAATCCAATATGAGAGTCCAGAGCACTCCGTGTCCGCAGGGCCCTGCCAACCTCCCCAGACAGCACAGTCTCCACAGTCACAGCTGTCTGTGAAATGTCAACTCCAGCAACTGTAGCCGCAGTGGCAGCGACAGCAATAGCAGCAGCAATTGCAGCTGTTATTCCCAAAGTCTCGCCACCGTCGATAAAGGATGATCTCCTGATGTTCTTGAGACACCAGCACCAGCACCAGCAGAGGAATCACAGCAGGCACTAGAACGAGCAAGGCTCCATCAGAACCATCCCAGCAATTACTCAACTTGTAGATCCTGAAGCAGAAGGAGCATTGCAGTCTTCATCCTGGGTCACTGGCCGTACGCACTGCTCTGGCACGCAAATTGGTTTATCAACTCCTGGAGGAAAAACACATACAGCCCCCCTCACCTTTGCCTACAAGGGTGTTGGTTCCATCCATCTTCCTGTTTGCAGATCTTTCCAACGAACCCATCCTAGGCTCTGAGCCCTAACTTGTACATCCACAAGTTTTAAAAAATTATTTATTTATTTTTGGTTTTTCGAGACAGGATTTCTTTGTAGCTTTGGAGCCTGTCCTGGAATTAGCTGTTGTAGACCAGGCTGGACTCGAACTCACAGAGATCTGCCTGCCTCTGCCTCCCGAGTGCTGGGATTAAAGGCATGTGCCACCACCGCCCGGCCACAAGTCAAAAAATTTAAAATAAAGAGAATGGTGGATAATTGAGTTGCTGGGGAGAATATGAACTCCCCCCTTTTTATTTTTAGAAAATATTGCTTGAGGGTCTGATTGGCTCTTTCCACAATTGCTTGACCTATTGGGTTATACAGGATGCCTGTTTTATGGGAAAATTCATAGAATGAACAAAAGGATAAAAATTTTTTGCTGATATATGCTGGGCCATTATTTGTCTTAATAATCTCAGGTTTGCCCATATAGGCAAAAGCAGATAGGCAGTGGGCAATGGCATCTTTGCTCGTACTCCTGAATGCAAGGATGTGAAAATTACTCCTGAAAAGGTGTCTACTGATACATGGACAAACTTAAGGTTCTCTGCGGCAGGCAGGTGTGTAACGTCCATCTGCCATAATTAATTTGGTTGTAACCCTCGTGGGTTAACTCCTAATTTGGAGCTGCTTAGGAAAGGAGCACACTGACGACAAGAAGATGTAATGGCTTGTGCTACTTCTTGCGTGCATCGAGTATGATGCTGAAGAGAGCGCACATTAAGGTGAAATTTATCATGTATTTCTTGGGCACGGTTGGAAGTAAAGCAAACATGTGTATGTTTATCAGCTGAATCATTACCTGCTGACAATGGTCCAGGCAGCCGGGTATGACTGCGGATATGTCTGACAAAGGCTCAGTCCACTGCCAAATCAAATGCTCAACGCAGATGAGCAAATGATGGACCTTAGAGGTAGGTGATATATATGCAGATGTCTCCAATGGCTTAAAGATGTGGGCCATATACACACTATCAGTATACAGATTTACAGGTTTCCCAGGGAAGAGCTGAGTGCAAGGAGGCAGCTTGGGCTGATACATCCCTCACAGGACGCTTCCATACTTTTCCTCCAGAAACCACTACTGCGTGACCTTTAGGGGAAGCATCTATAAAGACGGCACACACTGAGGGTATGGGAGATCCTCTAATCACTAGGGGGAATATATAACGGGATGATTTTTGAATAGGACCATTAATGGCAAAAGGGTCCACTCATCATGGTGCTGCTATAATTAATCTGCTGGAGATGGACCTTTTCAATGTTGTCCATTGGGTTTTCCCCGCGCAGGCCTGATGGCAGTGTCAATCACCTGGCCCTGAATGAAGTGCCCATCAATATCCTGGCAGATCCGGATGTATTCGTTTAAGCTTTTTGTCTTATGTGGCCGCAAGGCTTCCTTACAGTATTTATTTGCATTCTCAAATGCCAGCTGCTTAACTATGGGCATAGCTGTGGTCACATCACCAAACAATTTCCCTGCCAACTGCAATAGCCTATCCACATAGTCCTGAAATGGTTCTGAAGGCCCTTGGAAAACTTTTGACAGCTGATCCCCCGTGGCCTTGTTTGGCAGGGCTTTCCAAGCTATGGCAGCCGCAGCGGCCATTTGGAGATATATGGCAGGATCGAGCACAATTTGATTGGCCAAGTCAGCATAAGCTCCTGCTCCCGTTAGCATGTCTAGGTTGCGCAGTGCCTATCCTGCTTAAGCATTTAACCTAGCTATTTGTAAACAATTTTCTTGATATTCTCCCCTCCACAATAAGTAATCTCCTCCTGATAGTACCACACAGCATAGCTGCTGCCAATCGCTGTGGTGTAAGATTCAATGCCGCAAAAGATTCTACTATGGCAAGAGTAAAGGGGGCCTGAGCGCCATATGCCACCACAGCCTCTTTCAATTGCTTCATCTCCTTAAAGCTCAAGGCCACATGTTGTCTCAGCATCTGTCCTGGATTGTTCAGATCAGGTACATCTATGACCGGAGCAACTGTGTGCCGGGGCTGAAAACAGACACCGCCTCTTCTTCCTGAGCCCTCTTCAGTCTCCCACTCATCTCTCAGTCCCCAATGGGCCTCCCTCTTTCCCCATCCTTATTATAAGCAGGTGGGGCTGACGGCACACATAAGGAATCTTTCACCTTACAGTGCTTTAGCCTTTTCTGAAGTACCTTAATTTCCCGTGTTAGCTGTTCTTCCTTATCAGATAACTATTCTCTGCAATTGAGCTGAGGGTGTCTTCCCCATTTTCTGACTCAGAGGTTATTGCTATCTGGTTTTGCGCCCGAAAGCATGCAGACTTTGGTGCTAGCCTTGGTCCTGCACCAGATTCCAAAGTTCCTCCTGGTACCCCTGACTTTTCCTTTCGGTCCCTATGCGACTCCTCTGCCAATCCTATGGACTGGCAAGTCTCTTCCTCTTGTATTTCTTCAAGTATTTCTTTAACTGCGGTGACCTCCTGTCTTATTTTCACTTTATCAGTAAGCAGGGCATCACGGACCAGGCGCCATAGTGAAAAGGTAGATATAGGGAAGCTATTGGCGCCCTCCTTTTGCAGTAGTTTCTGCAAGTCTCTTTTTACCTGTTCCCAATTGGGGATGTTCAAACCTCCACCTGTCAAAAATGATGGGCTTGCTGTAGCTATAGTCTTAAGAAAATCCTCTATAGTTCTCTGTTTGACCGCGGTTCCTTGTTGCTCTAACAATTTAGATATCTGATATATCAGGTCTCTCTTACTGCTTGTGGATCCCATTTTACCCCAATCCGTCCTTACCGGCCTAGGACAACCCCATCCGCTACCCCTTCTTTCTCAGATCTCGGTAGGACCTCCACTTTGCTGCGCCAGCAAGGCAACTGTAGTTCTCTGAGCGAGGGACGTCAGGATTAACAAACAGCACAACTTCAGGTTCTGCAGACAAGCCTTTATTCCACTTTCTCACACAGTATATATAGCCCTCAGAAGGGGAGGCTGAGCCAGCAAAAGCAGGAAGCTCATCACCGTAACTTACATGGCTTAGGGGTAAACATCCTTTAAAAAATTCCTGAAAACAACAGATTGTTCTTGTTTTTGTTCCTGTTTTTGGAATAACCAACCACAAGAGTGCAAAAAAGATCAAGTGGGTGTGCGGAGGCCTGTCCAACAGTGGACAGGAAAGGACCACGGATGCTGGTCAGCATATAGCACTTGCCTACCATGTGTAAGGCCTGTGAGCTCAACCTCACTACCAGAGAAGAAGGAGCAGAAGGGGAGGAGTCAGTAAAGTCCGTTTAGAGTAACTCAATGTGAAGAAGAGTCAGCTGCGCTGGCCTTGAAGACACAGCACAGGCCACAACAATGGGAAGGAAAGGAAATGGAGCTTCCCTAAGACTTCACGTGAGCATGGGCAGGACAGCACCTTGGCTTTAGCTTAGTGAGAGCCGCACCAGACTCCTGACCTCCAGAAGATGAGAGAATAAACTTACATTGCTTCAAACACCGTGTGTGAACGTTTCTTTTCAAGAGTGCTTGTTTGTATACATTTCTCTTGCTCTCTCTTTCTCTCTTTGTGTATGTGCATGCATCTGTGCACACACACAGGGGCATTTGTGTGCGTGCACACATGCCGCGCTGCTTGGGTGAAGCTCAGAGAAAAACTTGGGAGTCAGTCCACTCCTTCAACACACGGCTCCCAGGGTAAACTCAGATCGTCAGCCATGGTGGCAAGTGCCTTTACCAGCTGAGCCATCTCACTGGCACAATACATGGT
Organism: Ondatra zibethicus; assembly: GCA_004026605.1. Taxonomy (NCBI): domain Eukaryota; kingdom Metazoa; phylum Chordata; class Mammalia; order Rodentia; family Cricetidae; genus Ondatra; species Ondatra zibethicus. The sequence continues at coordinate 18,377 of PVIU01004162.1, forward strand.
CATTACTCAGGACAGGACTAGGAAACCCAAATACCAAGTTAATTTATCATCTTAAAGAGGAAGCAACTGAAAGCCAAGAACATCAGAAAGTGGAGAAGTCTATGCTGGATTACAGAGTTCCTGGTCAACCATTAGGCTTTCTTTTCAATCTTAAGTGTGTATACAAAGAATTAGAAGATAAGCCATTTTCTCCCTCAAATACATCTGTTATAGTCAAGACTCTTGGCACATTTAAAATATACTTCACTCTTTAAAAAACAAGAGCTCATTAACAACATTTCTGGGGCATTCTCACTTTGAGAAATAAGCAAGGTACTACTCTATACTTTCTCTTAAAGCAGCTCCTTAGGAGGCACTTTCTTGCTTGTCGGACTGGTCAAACTTGTCTCCTGTGCTAAAACTGAACCTGCGCTCTCACTTCAGACTCACTCCAAGAGTTTTTATTCCCATGAAAAGAAAGAAAAGAGGGCTGGAGAGATGGCTCAGTGGTTAAGAGCATCGCCTGCTTGTCTAAAGGTCCTGAGTTCAATTCCCAGCAGCCACATGGTAGCTCACAACCATCTGTTATGAGATCTGCTTCCCTCTTCTGGCCTCCAGGCATGCATGTAGGTGGAATACTGTATACACAATAAATAAATAAATCTTTAAAAAAATATTCTATAAAAAAAAGAAGGAATTTCCCCAAAGGACAAAGCTGTTGATCACTCTGTTCCATGGAAGTTAATGCAAATGGCAGAGGATGACTGTAATTACTGTTGGGAATTACACCGATCACACTTATGCGTGGTTTGGTCTAAGGTGGGGACCCTATGTTACAATCCAGCAGAAGATTAACTGAAAGACCATGGAAGAAACTGGAAAAGGAAAGACAACCCCAACCAAGTGGCATGGAAAGAAATGTTATTTTGGTTAATATAAGAAAGCTGATATACTCTAAAAGCTTAGGTAACAACATGGCTTCTTGTTGAATCAAGACCCTCGGGAGACATATGTCTAATTAATTTATTCAGACCTACACAAAATAAGAGTAAGCAAGTATGAACAATGATTAGAGCTTATTCTGGGCTGCAACAAACCCCATCAAAGAGTCCAGGAGGCCAGGTGGTGGTGGAATACGCCTTTAATCCCAGCACTTGGGAGACAGTGGCAGGCAGATCTCTGTGAGTTTGAGGCCAGCCTGGTCTACAGAGTGAGTTCCAGGACAGTCAGGGCCACACAGAGAAACCCTGTCTCGAAAAACAAAAACAAAAACAACCCCCCCAAAAGATCAGGAAACCTGACTTAGGTTTACAACCCATTTCCAGATTGTGATGATTTTTGTGAATCGTCATTTTAAATTCCCAGCTTACAAATGGGCTAAGGACATCTGTCTGACCTCTGCATGTAAAATTAACATGAAGAGTGTGAACGCAACGCATGGGTTGAAAGTCAAGGAAAAGCCGGGTATGTGAAGGAGACAGTAGCAGGAAAGAGACACCCAGATGGTGGCCAGCAGTGTGATGCGCCCGTCTTCTCTGGCAAAGCAAAAATGAGACACCTCTGTGCCACACACGCAGTTCCGTGCGCAAGTCCTCACATGCAGTCAGGCCCGTATTCCAGACACCGTCCTTCTCGTGTCCTGGCCTGCTAGATGCTGGCATCTGCTGCCCAGTCTGTGATGGGTGACCCCTCTTCAGTCTATCTAGTTAAAATACTCAAGAACAGACAAGCAATGGTTCTTCCCCCCCTCTTACTTTATGTACCAACTGGGATGCTTTTATAAGCAAGTGAAGAAACTTTATCTCAAAGTGGCTTAATTGATGTAGGCTGGGCTATCTCCTGAAAGCATCAATACAAGGGCTGGCTTCACCTTAGCTAATTAACGGGCTGGAAAGACAGTGTCTTTCGGCGGCAACAGTCTTGGCTCATTTTCCTGAAGTTAATTTCTATCATGTCTGTGGGAGCACTGCCCTAGGGATGAGGAGAAGCCAGTTTAACTCTTCATTTCGCCTATATTCATTTAAGAAAAACATTTCCTAGAAGTTTCCAGATAGTTCTTCTGTCCCGAGGATCAGAATTGGGTGGGGCACAGGCTCACAGTTGCGCTCTTGCTGGTGATGAGAATGATGGCTAGGATCTTCAGTCACAGAGAGGGGAACAGACAACAGGACAAAACCCAAGCTCTGCCAGCGTGGACTAAACAGAAAGGGATGCCAGATAAGCAAACAACAGTGCCTGCTGGACCAGGAAGGCCCCTTTATACCTCAACGGTCTGTGGGAAACGTGCTGACATTCAAAGTGAAGGCCCACCATGACCTCGTCAGAGACACTAAGAGCTTAACCATCTCCAAAATCAACTCATCCTTTTCTCAAACTTGTTCTACCTACGCCTTCCCAACCACCTTAATTATTAACAACCCCTCCTACTGTGCCAACATTCTGGAGTCATTACAGACTCCTTTCTTCTTGAACCCTACATCCTAAATCACCAGTCAACCCTGTGCATGTTGCTCTTAAAATACACCCACATTAGAGCCCAGGAGACTGTGTGTCAAGCTGCAGAGAAGAGGGCTGACCTCCCTGCATTAGCATAAAATGGCCGTATTCCAGTACCAGAGCAGTGGAGAACATCTGGAAGCAGCCCTACGGCACGGGATTGGCTGTCTTCACAATGGGCAAGGACAAGGGATGGATTTCATGCAGCTCCGTGGATGACGGATGAATCAAGGAGCCAGACAGATGTGAGAGAACAAGGCAGATGGGAGCAATGCAGATGCCCTGCGACGCTGCAGCTGACATCTGGCTTGTGGGCACATGAGAACAGCTGCTGTGGGGATGCCCATAAAGACCCCAGGGGACGTAGTGCCGGCTAATTTCCAGTAGATGGTGGGGCCTATGCCACAAGAATGCAGACTGGCTTTACTCTGTGTTTCCTGGTGTTAAGAGTCTCTGGGCAATCGATGGGTAACTCCAAATGTGTACAACAAGAATGATGTTATAACAATATTAAACTATTGTGCTTTTCAAATGTAACTTTCCATTCCCAAGGTTTTGGCTTGGTTTGGTTTTCGGCACAGGGTTTCTCTATGTAATAGTCCTGGCTGGCTGGGGGAATATTATTTTCAGGTGTGACTTTTGTTTACGCAGCATCATTTAATTCAGTGAAGCTGTGTTACTGTGCCTGTCTAAAACACCCAATGGTCCTAATAAAGAGATGAGCAGCCAGTAGCGAGGAAGGAGCTCGGATAGGCGGGGCTAGCAGGCAGAGAGTGTAAGTAGAAGGAGGGGAAAAAGAAGAGCAGCAACAAGAGAACAAGGAGAGGATATCGGGGCCAGCACTCAGCTATACAGCGTGCCACAAAGAAAGAAGAAAGGGATACAGAATAGATAAAGATAAAAGCCCCAAAGGTAGTTGGGATAACATAAGTTAAGAAAAGCTGGCAATAAAGAAGCCAAGCTAAGGCCAGGCTAAAAATAAGCCTCCCTCCCTGTGTGTGATTTATTTGGAAGCTGGGTGGTGGCCCCCTGCCCTCCAAAATAGTCAAAAGTAAAACATCATACAACACAGCTGTAGATCAGGCTGGCCTTGAACTCACAGAGACCCATCCCCCTTTGCCTCCTAAGTGCTGGGATTAAAGGCGTGCGCCACCATAACCCGGCTTTCACTTCCAGATTTGTGTTGCAAGAAAGGAATACTCACCTCCATGAGGTAGCCAGACAGCTTGTTTAACCTGGGACGGTGCCATCCATACTTGCGGCGAACATGAATAGTATCATACTGTCAATAGCAACCCATTTGACCCTCAAAAGTCCCAGTTTGGATAAGGAATTGTGGAGCCACCCTATCTAAGAAGCACTCACTTCTCTGGCTGTGATAAAATCCCATGAGCAAGGCGACTTCTATGAGCAGGAGTTTATTTTGGCTTTGGTTCTAGAGGGTAAGAGTCCATCACGGTGAAGTAGAGGCATGGGGTAAGAGTCCATCACCGTGAGTGAGAGGCACAGCAGCTGGAGGAGCTCAAAGCAAAGGACTATGTAATCTCGAAACCCTCCCCCATGACATATTTTCTCTAGCAATGCTGCATTGCCTAGACCTCTCCAAACAGCACCCCAACTGGGAAGCAAGTGTTCAAATATCTGGGTCTGTGAGGGACATTTCTCATTCAAATCACCAAACCCTATCTCTTATTGATCAAAGGCTTTCTAAATCCCTTTAGGATTCAAAATCTAGAGTTAGTTTTCTTTTAAAAAGGATCATTAAGCCCCCCGTGGGGCTGGGGTTATTGCCCAGTGGAAGAGTAAAGACTTGGAAAGCAGAGACTCTGAGCTTAACCTCAACAGTGGAAAGAGGAAAAATGAAAAGGAAAGGAGAGGGAAAATGAACTTTACTAAAAACGTCAGAGTGAAAAAAATTAGAAAATAACAAAGAGGTCAGAGCAGAGCTGCTGGAAACTGTTGGAAATGCACGCAGTTTAGTCTCTCTCTCCTGCGCCTACCCAGGCAGAAGCTGTGGCGATCGCTGAGTCATCCTCTGAGCATTCTAAAGCAGGTACATTTAGTCCTCCTGATAGAAAAAGTGAAACACCTTAAAGAAGAGAGCTGTAGAGGAAGGGTGTGGCCTGAGCGGAGACACAGTAACGGAAGATCTTGAGAACTTTAGGGCACTCGTGAAATGTATACAGTAGAGGAAAGAAGCAAAGATCTGGGAGCAGCTTTATGTGGAAATGTTTCAACACTGTAACCGGTGACGGGCAAGTGGGTGTGGAGCAGGGTGTGAGGAGAGGCAAGTCTGGAGCATCACCTGGCCTGTGCCTACCACCCTAGCACTTTGAGGGCCCCTGTGAGGATATGAAAATGCTCTGTGTACTGGTAGAGCTGCCGGTAGAGCAAAGAGGTGGGACTTGGTGGTGGGAGGCAAACGGTCAGAACCTCAGGTGACAGCACTCTGAGACAGGAGCTGGGCCAGCTGCTCTGCTGCAGAACCACATGCCATGGACACAGCTGTCCCCTTTGGGCCCCTGCAGCAATGGGAAGGGACAGAGCAGCAGGGAGCTGGGAGACAGAGAACTGTCCACGGGAGGACAGCAGTGGGGAGAAAGGCCTTGAACTCTATCTGCAGCCTCCTCAGGAATGTTTCTAGTGATACTGTGAGCACGGGTGCTTAGCTCTCCTTGTTACTGGAGCTGTTAAGATCAGAGCATAGGTCCTGGAAACCCTAAAAAAGTTTGGCCAGCTCAGTCAGCTATCTTCAATAGGCCATTTAAACAAGTAACAGTGAAATAATAAAAAATAAATTAATTAATTTTTAGAAAAAGAAAGAAGAAAACAAAACAAACATACAAGAAAAAAAAAAAACCCAAAAACAAAACCCAACAACACAAGCTGGGCATAGTGGTACAAGTCTTTAACCCTGGCACTCAGGAGGCTGAAGCAGGTGGATTCTGTGAGGACAGCCTGGCCTACAGAGTGACTTCCAGGACAGCCAGGACTCTGTAGAGACCCTGTTTCTAAAAGCAAACAACACACTCAAGACAGTCCTGGAAAGGGGTTTGAGGTTCGTGTTGTTAACTGTACCCACCATCCCCAGTCATGGGCTGGAGAGTTTGCCAGGACAACAGACAAGACAAACCAGGAGGATCTTTTGTAGGGGCAGATCAGGAATTGCCTGGGGCTTGGGAAGGGAGAAAGGATTAAGCATGAAGAAACTTGCTGTGCTGGGGAACATGTTTTAAAGTACCCTTTTAGTAGAAGACATCATCTGAACTTACTCAAAACAAACAAAAAAACCCCAAAAAACCCAAAACGAAAAAACCAACACCCCCCCCCCAAAAACAACAAAAATTACCAAAACCCTACACTTAGCAATGGTGAATTTATGATAAGTAAATTATATGTTAATAAAACTTCTAAAACACGAATAACCCTCTGGAGGTGGAGCCTCACACACACACACACACACACACACACACACGTGTGTGTGTGATTATATGTGCGTGTGAGTGCATGTGTAAAATCAACAAAACCCTTCTCTATAAACAGAGAAGCAGTTATCACCACATACTCTCCGCTAAACCTCCTTTGGTGCTTGTCCTCTCGGTTACTAAGAAGCTGCTTTTGACCACATATAATGGAAATCTAGTTACACTTGTCCAATCAAATGAGTTTATCTTTCTTATGGAGCAGTGTCATTAGAAACTATTTTGTGTTAGGGACAGAACTCAGGGCCTCCCTCTTGCTGACCGTGCACTTCACCCCTGAGCCGCACCACCTGCCAGCAGGGTCGTCCTGTGACAGAGGACCTGACTAGGTTAGTTGCCCTTATTTGTAGTTTTGCTTTTCAAGGCTCCAGTTACTGCTGGTGAAGTGAAATCTGGAATACTAAATGGAATTTAGTATTAGAGTCTATGCCTCATTCTGCCCCACAAGGACATGACTCATCCCTCTGCCAGCCCACGTGTGTTGTATAAGTGGTGAGAGTCACTTAGTAGCTGGCATGGCTTACAAAGCCACCGTCGAGTTCTCCTAGTGACTGTTTACAATGAACTATTATGGAACCGGAGAACGGTGAAGCTGGAAACCTGGATGTGTCGAAGAGAAGGCACAAAGTGTGCTGGGGTGGGGACTGGGATAGAGGCCAAGGATGTGCAAGGCCAGGGTTTGAGCCCAAGCCCTGGAGGGAAAAAAGTAAGCAGAAGAAGCCACAAAGTGATTCTTAGGCAAAAAGAAGAAAGCGCAAGATATTCTGAAAAAAAGAAAAGCCTTATTTACATAACATTTATTATAATCTAATTTGTTATTAGTAATTGTTAACCTCTTTATGTGCCTAATTTATAAACTAAATCTTATTATATGTATGTATAGCAAAAACAGGGGAGTGGTAGTATCCATAATTTCAAGCATCCATCCAGTGAGGGGCTTGGAGTGTAGTTCTGGTGGGTAAGAGGGGACCGCTGTATTTGAAAAGGCCTGTGGCCTGATTAACCTTGCTAATGTAATGATACCAAACAGAATGTATCTGTATTATAAATTTCCTGTTGCTGTGATAAAATACCACGTGATAAGATACTTGGCTTATGGTTCTAGACGGATAAGAGTTCCTGGTGATGGGGGTAGGCTTGGCAGCAAGCGGGAGGCATGGCAGCAGAGCAGACAGCACTAACTGGAAACAGGACAAGGCTATACAATCTCAGAGTTCACCTGCCACTGCCCCACACAGCCGCACCACCAAAATCTCCCCAAATGGTTCCACCAACTGGAAACCAAGGATTTCAGTGCCTGAGTCTGCTGTGGGGCATTTCTCATTCAAACACTACAGTTTTGTCTCAACCTGACCAGCAGTTTTCAGGCAACCGAGGAGACTTCCAAAGCATTAATCCCAGTACTTATGTCGTTATCAGTCTTATCTTAATGACAGGCCTGTTAGACTGCAAGTCCAAGATGTGCCCTTTAGGCTGCATCTCTTCCCTTACTCGCCATTGAATGGAAAATGGAAATAAAAAGGAATAGAACACGACTGCTCCTAGGTATGGCGGAAGAGAAGGTTTATCCTAGGCGTGGCGGAGGAGAAGGTTTATCCTAGGCGTGGCGGAAGAGAAGGTTTAGCCTAGGCACGGCAGAGGAGAAGGTTTATCCTAGGCATTGCTGAGGAGAAGGTTTATCCTAGGCATTGCTGAGGAGAAGGTTTAGCCTAGGCACGGCGGAGGAGAAGGTTTATCCTAGGCACGGCAGAGGAGAAGGTTTAGCCTAGGCATTGCTGAGGAGAAGGTTTAGCCTAGGCATGGTGGAGGAGAAGGTTTAGCCTAGGCACGGCGGAGGAGAAGGTTTAGCCTAGGCATTGCTGAGGAGAAGGTTTAGCCTAGGCACGGCGGAGGAGAAGGTTTAGCCTAGGCGTGGCGGAGGAGAAGGTTTAGCCTAGGCTTGGCTGAGGAGAAGGTTTATCGTAGATAAGAGGGAGAGCATAGCCAGAGGCCAGAGTGGACATGACCCTGAGCCATGGGAGGAGAGGGGGGAGGATGAGGAAAGGGGAGAGAGGGAACCAAGTGCAGCAGCCAAAAGGCCCAAAGGTGAGATGGAAACAAAATGGTTGATTATATAAGGGAAGCCCAACCCATGCTGAAGTAGTTTAGGGTAGGAGGCAGGGGTGCCAGGCAGGAGAGCCCTGTAACAGGCAGGGACTAAGACGTGCAGGCTGAACTTGGCTGCCAGGTCGGCTTTGATATGTTAAAGAGGCACTTCAGCCATTGGTCCCTGGGTTTGAAACCTAACATCTCTGCCATCTTGATGATAATAATCTTCTCTATGACATTGACAGCATGTTGTGGGGGGGGGGCAGGAAAGTTAGAATGCTGGCCACATCCAGCAACCACTGTTCTACTCTCTGAGTACTTACTTATTTACTTACTAACATTTTATTTTTGCTTTCTTTTTTTTTAAAGATTTATTTATTTATTATGTATACAATATTCTATCTGTATGTATGCTTGCTGGCCAGAAGAGGGCACCAGATCTCATTACAGATGGCTGTGAGCCACCATGTGGTTGCTGGGAATTGAACTCAGGACCTCTGGAAGAACAGTCAGTGCTCTTAACCTCTGAGCCATCTCTCCAGCCCCTTATTTTTGCTTTCTTAAGACAAACTTAGTCTTGGTCAAGGCCAGCCTAGAACTTCCAATCCTCCTGCCTCAGTCTCTTGAGTGCTGGGATTACAAATGTACACGACCATGTCCATACTGACTTTATTTTCAGATTGCACATATGCCTAAGACCATGTCGTGGTTTGAATAGGTATGGCCCCCATAGACTCATGTTTGAGTGCTTGGCCCATAGGAATGGCAGTATTAGGAGGTGTGGCTTTGTTGAAGTATGTGTGACGTTGGAGGAAGTGTGTTACTGTAGGGACGGGCTTAGAGTCTCAATATTCTCAAGCTACGCCCAGTGGGGCACATAGTTTCTCCTTCTGTTGCCTGCAGAGCAAGCACCATGTCTGGCTGCATGCTGTCATGTTTCCTGCCATGCTGATAATAGACTAAACCTCTGAAACTGTAAGCCAGCCTCAATGAAGGGTTCTCCTTTATGAGTTGCCATGGTGACGATGTCTCTTCCAGCAGGAGTACCCTAAGACAGACCGTGAACTTGCTCTTCTGCACTTAGCGCAGCTGCACTGTTTGTTATTGCAGTATTTTCTTTCCTGTAACTGAGCAGCATCCTAGGTGAGGGGGTCGGGAGAGGGAGGCCTCTACTGGAAGTTCTTTATCCCCCAGTGGACATGCAGGCTGCTTCAGTATCTTCGCTATTGTGCACCTAGCCTGGGGGCACAGATGTCTCTGACAAACTAAGTCAGTTTTCACGGAGAACGCGGCAGCAGAGGGACTGCTGGGCTCTATGGTATTACTGCAAATACTGTTTTCTTTCTTCTTGGTTTTTTGAGACAGGGTTTCTCTGTGTAGATCTGGCTGTCCTGGAACTCAGTAGACTAGGCCAGCCTCAAACTCAGAGAATTAATACTATTTTCTATAATCATTCCCACAAAAAATATAGGAAAGTTCTTGGCCCTTCGAGAACCATCCTAACAGCTATGAGGGACTTGCTCATTGTGGATTGATTTGCATCTCCTGATGATTACTGGTCATACAAGTTGTGTTTTCACCAGCCTTCCATCTAGGTTCTTTTAAAAAGTGTGTGTGTTGTGGGATGTTTGTACACTGTGTGAAGATGTAATGTTGTGATTGGTGTAATAAAAAGCTGAATGGCCAACAGCTAGGCAGGAAAGTATAGGTGGGACTTCTAGACAGGGAGAGAACTCTGGAAAGAAGAAAGGTGGAGTCAAGAGCCAGATGTGGAGGAAACAGGATGACCAGTACGAAGATGAGGTAAAGAGCCTCATGAAAAAACATAGATTAAAAAATATGGGATGCCAGGTGGTTGGTGACACACGCCTTTAATCCCAGCACTCAGGAGGCAGAGGCAGGCAGATCTCTGTGAGTTCGAGGTCAGCCTGGTCTACAGAGCGAGTTCCAGGACAGCCAGAGCTACACAAAGAAACCCTTTCTCAAAGAATCAAAAACCAAAACTCAAAAAAAAATGGGTTAAGTTATAAGAACTAGTTAGAATTAAGCCTAAATTAGGCCAAGCTTTCATAATTCATAATAAGTCTCCATGTCCTTATTTGGGAGCTGGAGACTTGTTACATGTGTGTATATGTGTGGGCACATATACCAGGGCATGTGTGTGAGGGTCAGAGGACAACTTGCATTACATCATATGAGTTCCAGGGACTGAACTCAGGCTGTCCGGCTTGACTGCAAGCCACTTTACCCACTGAGCCATCTCACTGGCCCTCCACCTGGATTCTGATGCACACTAAAGTTGGTGAGTCACTGCTCTAGAGAGACCACTAAGCTATAAAAACAAAGTGACATAATTGGCATTCAGCTGGCTCCTAATACTGATGTTGGTAGATAGTGAAGCAAATTATGTCCCCTAAAGGGGATGGCAGACATAGTATATCTGATATATAACCCAGACTTAGAAATGACATGGAGTCGACAGGTGTCCAGATGGAGCCTCCTAGCTTGGTGATTGTAGATATCTTATACACCATATGTGCACATTCTCAATTAAACCTCTGTGCCTAATCCATTCTCCTCAGTAAACGGCACCTGTCTCGCTCGCCCTGTATGTCCACAGGTTGCTAGCTTGAGGCTGCAGTGCCATTATCTCTGCCTTCTCCTGGTAACGGCTTCAGGACAGGCCCTAACTTATCATGACTCCTCAAAGGCTTCTCTGCCGTCAGCCTCACCCCATCTCTTCCTACCCACACAAGATACGGAGTCACCATCCTCACAGTAAACATAATCACGCTGTCCCTGCTAACTGCCTATGGTGGCTTTACCTGTCAGTAAGAAGCTGTCTTTGAGCACTTGTAACAAAAACTGCATTATGTGAGCCACGCGATGGTGGCGCACACCTTTAATCCCAGCACTTGGGAAGCAGAGGCAGGCAGATCTCAGTGAGTTCGAGGCCACCCTGGTCTACAAAGCGAGTTCCAGGACAACCAGAACTGTTACATAGAGAAACCCTGTCTCGAAAAACCAAAATAAAAATAAAAATTGCATTATGCTTGCTTAATCATATAAAAGTTTACTTTTCATGTGTGATGAGCAACGCCTGTTGACCTGAGTTCTATCCCCACAACCCATGTAAAGGTAGAACTCTCTCTACAAAGCTGTCCTGTGTCCTCTACACCCAAGATGTGGCAGATGTGCAACCTACACACCTACATAGGCAAAAAAGTTGCCAAGAGTGGCGGTCCATTTCAGCGATAACCATTGCTAACTTTCTTTTGCTGTTTTGGTTTCCATTGATAACCTCTTACTTATCTTATGGCGATGTAATGTACATTTATAATACAAATACAGAGCCAGCTTTTCATTTAGTGAGGCCTAAGTTCCTATGGTGACTCTGATGTGCAGTCAGACTGGCAACTACTCCAGCCAGGTGCCTTTGACCAACAGCTGGCTCCAGGACACTAAGAATGATGACAAGGATGGGCTCCTGAGAATCTGAAGCCCATCTGGGACATCGCAGCACAGGGCTTGGATGCGCTTCATCGCCAAGATGCCCAACTACACATCTAACTCCCAATTCATTTGTAATGTGCTAATTCAGGCTGTTTATTCCTGCTTACCAAATGTAAAATCATTTTGTTTTCCCCACTGCCAACTTTCAAATCTGTCTCAGATACGTCAAGCCTCTTTGGTCTAATCGTAGAGTTCATGCTTATTTTTGGTTGTTAAGGTTTGTTTTTTCAAACACTCACTTACATTTAAATGTATACAGGTAGGACTAATGCCACTTCTGTCTAGTTTGTGCTCTAGTTCTGAGTGAAGGGACTCTGGCCAGTCTGAGGTGGCAAGCAAGGCCTTGCCCTTTTCCCCATCCTCTCTGCCTTGCTAAAAACTGTTAGATTATGTCCTAAAGCTAGCCACCACGGTCTATTCCCTTATTTGGTCACTTCCTCCTCCTGAGGCTGACTACCAAAGTCCAGCTGTGGAAGAACTGAAGTCCAGCAATCAGAAAACCCCTTTGGCTCAGCTAATTAACCTGCCCAAGCAAACACCTCACCGGGTGGTGGTGGTACACCTCAGGCCTTTTTAATTTCAGCATTCAGGAGGCAGAGACAGGTGAACTCTGTGAGTTCAAGACCAGCCTGTCTTGGTGGGGAGGTGGGGGATTAAGCCCTTCATCCTTTCCCTTTATAAGCCTCCATTTACCTATATGCCATGCCTGTCTCCCCTCTATCCAGAGGCGGTCCCCTTGTCTCAGTGGGGAGGTGGAGATTAAGCCACTCTTCCTTGTTTGTCTGGGGCTTCACCCCAGGCCCCTGGCATCCATATATACAAGAAGTCTAAAAAATGTTTAGTTAAAAGCATCATCTCAGCCCCTAGGAGTTGGCTCAGTCCAGACTCCACCTCCCAGAAAGCCCAGCAAACGGTGACCCCTCCCCGGGGAGAATCAAGAGCACTCCCACAGGCTAGTTAAACTGCCCCCAGAGGATGAGTACGTGGTCTTTCAGTTCTCTGTTTCCCTCTCCGTGTTTTCCAGGGCACGGGGGTTGGTGGCACCTGGAGGTGCTGCCATCCGTTAAACCTGGGCTCTTTTCTAATTTGGTCTGGTCTGGTTTGATTTAGATTATTGCATCTGCAGAGAGGGTTGTCGGTCAAGAAAAAATACTTAACAGTACTAACAGAGGGCTTCCCTTTCCCTTTATAAACCGCCATTTACCTATGTGCCATGCCTGTCTCCCCTCTATCCAGTGGGACAAATGTCCCTTCCCCCTTCTCCCTCACCCCCTAACTCCTTTACCGTAACCTCATCCTAGCCCATTCTAACACAGACTTCCCCTTTTTCTCCTCTTAAAAATTACACCTGCAGGGTCATTTGCTGCTTTCTGCCCAAGTCAGAAAGCAGTCGCTTTAACTTTTCTTCCCTTGCTTAATAAAGGATTTCTCTGTGAAAACAGGTGTTGGGTGTGGCCTGTGTCTATACCTGGGTCAGGGAGGGAGTCCCCATTGCGTGCGGGGTGGAGGGCAGTGAGAGAGAATCCCCCTTCACTGAGTATATTTGTTCCTGGGCATTAAAAGATAACATCTTTGTCCATTCCATCTTTGGAGTTTTACTTAGTTCTGATACTGTCCTACATTCATAGAAAAGAAGATCCTTCCTCAGGAGCTGGAGCAAAGGCTTTGATGGCAACCCCTCTGTGCTTTGTGATCTGCAGAGCTACACAAAATCTACAAGTGACTGAGAATGCTGGTATAAAAGGGAAATGTTTTGGGTCGCAGAAGAAAAGTATTTCAGGGAAAAAGAAAGATGAAATAAAAGGAGAAGTGGGAGAACTGTTTCTGAAAAGAAAGGAAAAACTGGAACGGCAAATATGCATTTCTAGTCTACTTTGTTTTCACCTCTTACTCACAGAGGTCAGCAAATGCAATTCTCAGGGTGAGCGAATTCTGCTGAGTCATGCCAGGTGCAGGCCTGTAATCCCAGCCACTCTGCAGGCCAAGGAGAAGCAGCACAAAATAAGATCTGCTTGGGCGACAGAGAGAGTTCAGGGCTAGAGCAGGTAGGTTAATAAGAAGTGAAAATAGAGTTGAGGATGTCTCGGAGGGAAGCAGGTGCCTAGCGGGTGCCTGGCCCTAGGATGGATCCTAGCACCACAACAACCAAAGCTCCACTAAGTTGTGCTGGAGAAGAGGAATCGTACCTCTCCATCATTCCTGAGAAAACCAGAGTCTGTGGCTGGATCACCCCCATTCTGATAGACTCTAGCCTCTCTCCAGCATGCAACGGACAGTGCAGGAGCCCCAAACTACTTTAGGATTCTGTCTGTTTCCTGGGGATGACGGCTCTCAGTAGAAGCAGCTTGGAGTAAGAGCCATCATTTCAAACCCCTGTGTCGGAGTCCCACACTGCTTCCCAGATCCAGTCAGAATTATTGGATTCTGACGAGATTAAAAGTCAGAGGACCTTGGAATATCAAAGCTGGAAGAAACTGACTGGCATAAGAATGCATGAAACATTTAGACGAAATATGCCCCCCCCAACAGATGTCTTATGTCAAATTTACACTCTATCATCCTGCCTTAACAAATATATTTTATAAACTCCAAAGGGCAAATTCAAATTTGGAATTCTTGGACTTTTGAGTTTTGTGTAGGAAAGGGGCAGGTACACTGCCTGCCTGCCTGCCCTTGGCCTTTCCTCTTTCCCCTACCCCTGGCTCCTTATTTATCACACTGAGAGAGCTATAGCCAGCTCAGCTGTGCACCTTCAGTGATGGTCTCTTTTTGGCCTCTTTAGGCCCTGGAAAAATACAGGGCAATTTGAGTAGGGACTGCCAAGATCATGAGCATTCAGCTACTGTTGCAGGACAGGAGTTCTCAGCCTGGTAGAGTCCACGTCACGTATGTACGTGGAAAGACCTGGGTCTAACCTCTAGACACCCTGCTCTGGTAAAGAAGAGCTAGAATGTCTGGGGACACTTCTGTTTGTCACAGCTTGTGAGCAAGGGGAAGGCTGTTTCTTGTACGTAGTGAGAAGAGGCCAGGGATATTACTAAGCATACAGCATACAGAACTGCTGCCAAATTATGTAGCTAAAAATGTCTACAGTGGGAAGGTTAAAGAACACAAAATACTATTAAATATCTAGCCACTAAAATTCTGTAATCCTGTTTCAGGAGGAGAGGTGAGACTCTAGGTGGGGTACTTTCTTGGCTTCACCTGGGAGATGCTACCTGAGGAAAAGTGCAAGTTCTCCCTCCACCTCTGCTGGGGACCCCTCTGTGCAGGTCCTGGGGAGGTAGGTCAACTCCCCTAATCGTGTGGAATGGGACGCCCTTGCCGGGCTTCCCAGGAGCCAAACGAGACCACTCAGCCTCACTGAGTGTTTCAAAAGTGGTGATCATTGTTCCAGGGAGGCCCTTTGTACCCATGGCCTGCTTTCTTGGCAAGTTTACAATGAACTGAAACCCAACTCTGACTTCCTGGAACCCAAAGGAAGTCTGGCTTTGGGCAAAGGCCCTTTGGCTGGGATTTGTGTTTATGTAACTCTCCAGTATACATGCAAGTTATGTGGAGAACGCTAATAACAACCGAAACCACAGACATGTATACAATCCTTTTATCTTATACATACTCCTTAAACAACGGTTTTAATAAAGTTTTAAGCATGACCATTAAGGGCAGGATGTGAGTTGAAGGTGACAAAGCATGCATGGAGTGCCTCAAGAGAGAATGTGAGCTGTGAGCCTCGCACATCAGGCCTGCTGGAAATTAAATAATGCTCACATGAATCACCCATGGGTCAAGGCAGAAATAAAGAAAGAAATTAAAGACTTCCTAAAATGCAACAAAAATGACCACACAACATACCCAAATTTATGGGGCACAATGAAAGCAGTGTTAAGAGGAAAGTTCATAGCACTAAATGCCTACATAAAGAAGCTAGAAAAATCCTGCACCAGTGAGTTAATGGAACACCTGAAAACTCTAGAACAAAAAGAAACAATCTCACCCAGGAGGAGTAGATGGCAGGAAACAACCAAATTGAGAGCTGAAATCAACAAAATAGAAACAAAAAACAACACAAAGAATCAATGAGACAAAGAGTTGGTTCTTCGAGAAAATCAACAAATTAGAGAAACCTTTATCCAAACTAACCAAAAGGCAGAGAGAATATGCAAATTAACAAAATCAGAAACGAAAAGCAGGACATAACAACAGACATGGAGGAAATACAGAGAATCATCAGGTCATACTTCAAAAGCCTGTACTCCACATAATTGGAAAACTTAAAGGAAATGAGCAATTTTCTGGATAAATATCACTTACCAAAATTAAATCAAGACCAGATAAGCAAATTAAATAGACCTATAACAGTGAAAGAATAGAAATAGAATAGTCACCAAAAGTCTCCCAACCAAAAAAAGCCAAGGACCAGATGGTTTCGGCTCAGAATCCCACTAGATTTTCAAAGAACCAATACCAATACTCCTCAAAAATGTTCCACACAATAGAAACAGAAGGAACATCGCCAAATTCTTTTTATGAGGCTACAATTACCCTGATACCCAAACCATACAACAACATTATTAAGAAAGAATTACAAACCAATCTCACTCATAAACATTGATGCAAAAGTACTCAGTAAAATACTGGCAAACCAAATCCAAGAACACATCAGAAAAATCATCCACCATGACCTAGTAGGCTTCATCCCAGTAATACAGGGATGGTTCAATATATGAAAATCTGTCAACGTAATCCACCATATAAACAAACTGAAAAATAAAAACCACATCATCATCTCATTAGATGCTGAAAAAGCCTTCGACAAAATACAACAACACTTCATGATAAAGGTCTTGGAAAGAGCAGAGATACAAGGAACATACCTAAACATAATAAAGGCAATATACAGCAAGCTAACAGCCAATATCAAACTAAATGGAGAGAAACTCAAAGTAATCCCACTGAAATCAGGAACAAGACAAGGTTGCCCACTCTCTCCATATCTATTCAATATAGTATTTGAGGGTCTAGCTAAAGCAACAAGACAACAAAAGGAGATCAAGGGGATACAAATTGGAAAAGAAGAAGTCAAACTCTCACTATTTGCTGATGATATGATAGTTTACATAAGTGACCCCAAAACTCTACCAAGGAGCTTCTACGACTCATAAACATCTTCAGTAATGTAGCAGGATACAAGATTAACTCAAAAAGAATTAGTAGCCCTCCTTTATATAGATGAATGGGTTGAGAAAGAAATCAGAGAAATATCACCCTTCACAATAGCCACAAATAACTTAAAATATTTTGGAGTAACTCTAACCAAACAAGTGGAAGACCTGTATAACAAGAACCTTAACTCTTAGAATAAAGAAATTGAAGAAGACACCAGAAAATGGAAAGACCTCCCATGCTCTTGGGTAGGTAGAATTAACAAAGTAAAAATGGCAATCTTATCAAAAGCAATCTACAGATTCAATGTAATGCCCACCAAAATCCCAGCAAAATTCTTCACAGACCTCGAAAGAACAATACTCAACTTCATATGGAAAAGCAAAAAGCCCAGGATAGCCAAAACAATCCTGTACAATAAAGGAACTTCTGGAGATATCACAATCCCTAATTTCAAACTCTACTACAAAGCTACAGGCAGTACTCGTGTGTGTGTGTGTGTGTGTGTGTGTGTGTGTGTGTGTGTGTGTGTGTGTGTGTGTGTGTGTGTGCATGTGCAGGTATACATGGAGGTGAGATAGGAGGAAGAGGAAGGTTGAAATTCTGTAATGATCCTTAGTTCCATCCTCTATCTTGTCCACTCTGTCCTGGAAAGTTGAAATTCACACAGGCCTGCATACAGAAGGGGGAAATGGCTACCATTGTGTGCCTCTCAGCTTCCTGCACACTTGCAGGCAAACAAACATTTTGGGCAGGTTTGACAATTATTCATTGGAGAAGCCAAGGGACTTCCAGATACTCAAATACTGACGTCTGGAGAATCTCCCCACCAGAGCACATCGCAATGGCATCTGCCAGACAAGAGCCCTCTTCCTTGTACAAAACATCTGGTGTACCTCATTCATCTATGTGAACATCCCTCAGACCACCAGACTTCAGAAAAGCCTGGGAGGAGCCTGGAACTCACATGAAGCCACTTACAAGCAGGATACACTACAGTACGATTATTCTTGGAGAGTTGAAAGAGGGTAGTGTACCCATGAAAAAAGAACAAGCTTCTATAGAAAGGGAACAAAAGCTCCAGAACAACAGAGATCTCTTAGAAATTAAGGTTCTCCTTCTGGAGGCATCACAATCCCTGACTTCAAACTATACTACAGAGCTACAGTACTGAAAACAGCCTGGTATTGGCAGAAGAACAGACAGGAGGACCAATGGAACTGAATAGAAGACCCGGATATCAAACCACATGCCTACGAACACCTGATTTTTGACAAAGAAGCAAAAAATATAAAATGGAAAAAACAAAGTATATTCAACAACTGGTGCTGGCAAAACTGGATATCAACATGTAGAAGAATGAAAATAGATCCATATCTATCACCATGCACAGAACTCAAGTCCAAATGGATCAAAGACCTCAACATAATGCCAATCATATTGAACCTCAAAGAAGAGAAAGTGGGAAGTACACTTGAACACATTGGCAGAGGAGACCACTTCCTAAATAGAATCCCAGCAGCAAAGACACTGAGAGAAACAATTAATAAATGGGACCTCCTGAAACTGAAACGCTTCTGTAATGCAAAGGACACGGTCAACAAGAGAAAGCAGCAGCCAACAGAATAGGAAAAGGTCATCATCACCAACCACATATCTGACAGAGGTCTGATCTCCAAAATATACAAAGAACTCCAGAAATTGGTCATCAAAAGAGTAAATAATCCAATAAAAGAAGGGGTATAGACCTAAACAGAGATCTTTCAACAGAGAAATCTAAAATGGCTGAAAGACACTTAAGGAAATGTTCAACATTCTTAGCCCATCAGAGAAATGCAAATCAAAACAACTCTGAGACTCCATCTTACACCTGTAAGAATGGCCAAGATCAAAAACACTGATGACAACTTATGCTACAGATTCAATGTAATGCCCACCAAAATCCCAGCAAAATGGAGTAAAGGGAACATTCCATTGCTGGTCGGAGTAGAAACTGGTTCAGCCCCTTTGGATATCAGTATGGTGATTTCTCAGAAAATTTGGAAACAACCTACCTTGACCCCACAATACCACAATACCAAAGAATGCTAATCATACCACAAGGACATGTGCTCAACTATGTTCATAGCAGCTTTGTTTGTCATAGCCAGAACCTGGAAACAACCTAAATGCCCCTCGACCAAAGAATGGACAAAGAAGATGTGGTACATTTATACAATAGAGTATTACACAGTGGAAAAAAAATAATGATATCTTGAAATTTGTGGGCATATGGATAGATCTAGAAAACATCACATTCAGTCAGGTAACCCAGACCCAGAAAGACAAATAAAATATATATTCATTCATAAGTGGCTTTTAGACATAAAGTAAGGAAAAACCAGCCTATAATTCACAATTCCAGAGAACAAATGAGGACCCTAAGAGAGACATACATGGATCTAATCTACATGGGAAGTAGAAAAAGACAAGATCTCCTGAGTAAATTGGGAGCATGGGGATCATGGGAGAGGGCAGAAAGGGAAGGGGGAGGAAGGGGCAGAGAAAAAGATGCAGCTCAATAAAAAACAATAAAAAATATTTAAGGCAAAAAGAATTCTGTCTCTCTTCTTGAGGCCCCTTCTTAGCTACAGTGACTTCTGTAGGTCTTTCTAGATAGTTCAGAAGTAGTTGTACCATTTGCTCACTCCATAGCACTTAGAAATATTTCCCTTGAAAGATTATGTTTCACCTGTTTTATGGCAGTATCAAAAACGACTTCATCAGGCATCCTGTCCTCCAGTCATGGCTTAAGCTACAGTAAAGCACAGGCTATTCCTGAGAGTCACTCGGTTGCCATTCTGGTGTCTTAAGTAGAGACCTATCAAACAGGGAAGAATAGAATATATAGAACTTAACTGGGAATGGTGGGGCAGACAAGCAAGTCTAGTTATTCGGATATCGAGGCAGCAGGATCTCAAATTCAAGTTTAATCCCTATCTCAAAAATAAAAAAGACTCCCGGGTGGTGGTGGTGCACGTCGAGTGGCTGAGGCAGGTGGATCTCTGTGAGTTCGAGGACAGTCAGGGATGCACAGTGAGATTTTGCCTTAAAATAAAAAAGATGGCTGAGCGGTAGAACATTTGTGTATCACGTGGGAGGTCGTCAGTCCAATCCCCAGCACCAGGAAAAGAAACAAAAGAAGCAATGGCATATGTGCTGCGGACTTAGAAAGCTGCAGAGAAAGAAGGCTGCGTCTGGAGCCAGGGTATGGGCTTTACAAATTTAACCTCATGAGGAGAATACGTGCACACGAGAAAACTGCTAACACCGAGCGCCTTGGCGCACCCCAGCCTTCAAAGCGCCACTGCGGCGCGCTTCCCTCCGAAGTCGCCCACACGCGGCATTTCTAGGCCGGGTGCTTCTGACCTCCAAGGCGCGCCAGGCGGGCTTCGCGTTCTCGGTTTCCGCGGCGACAACTCGGCCGTCCCCGTGAGGAGGCGACAATAGCAGCTTTCGCGCGCCTCCTCCCCTGGAACTTTCTCGACCTCCGCGCTCCGGCAGCCGGCGCTCCCCTCGGCCCCGCCCCCCAGCGGGCCCCGCGGCCCCGGAGCGCCACTTTGGGTGGGCGGAGCCCGCGGGTGACGATTGGTTCCGTGCCAGGGTGGGCGTGGCCAGACGCGGGCGAATAAAAGATCGGCGGCGGCGGGGTATCGGTTTGCTCCGGCCTTTCCCGCGGCGGCATCCTCAGTTCCGCCTGCTTTTCTGTCCTCTTCGGGTCCCGAGCCCCCCGCGCGTCTCCTCGCGAAGCATGGCGATGAAGGCGGTGTGCGTGCTGAAGGGCGACGGCCCGGTGAAGGGCACCATCCACTTCGAGCAGAAGGCAAGGCTCGGGGACGCGGGGCCCGGGTGCGGGGCGCAGGCCGCGTACCTGGGACGTAGGGAGCCGTCCACGCCCCCGCCGCGGCCTGCGCCCCGCTAGGTGCTGAGTCACCGCGGCCTCGGGCAGGGGCTGGGCCCGGGGGAGGAGGCCGGGGTGTTGCGGGGCCTCCCGGGCGGGTCTCTTTCCGCGCCCCGGAGCGCTCGGGCCCGCCCGACAGAGCCCTCTTGGCGTCCGTTATTTCTCTGGGGCTGCTGCTTTTCCGGTGTCGATCGTGGTGGTGAGGACCCGGAGTAACGCAGCAGAAGGCGTTTCTGGGCAGTTAAAAACAACATCCCGGGCTGTTGCGTGCTAGGTCAGGGTCGGGCCGAAGGGTGAAAGAAAGATGGCCTTGGACTGTAGTTCAGTGCTTTTCTGCTCTCAAAGCTCCAGAAAGACGCCCGACTGTGGGTGTTTTTTAGGACAGCGAGTTTCTGAGGACATTTTGAGGAAAAGTATGGAGAGATATTTTCGAAAACTACTGTAATACTGCAGAAACACATGCGTCACAGGGCCGGTGTTTGTGGTAAGATTGTGTCCAGAGCCTCAGGGAGGTTGCCATCTGCAGGAGGAGTTTGTTAGACTTAGCTTCATCCCGAGAGAATATTTGATAAATGGAGTGTGGTTGTGCGCTCTAGAATGTTTTACATAAACGTGAGAAGCCAGACTCTGTAGTGAATGCGAGTGTCTCTCTTATGCGAGGGAGAACTGATAACGTGAAATTTAGTCCTTCACCTGGCCCGGTGTCAGCACTTCCTTTGGCATTTTAATGCATTTTGCTCTTTTTCTGTGTACGTTTTTTGTTTGTTTTTGCCTTTTTTTCTCCTTCACATGTAATCCACCGATGTGAGAAAGTGCTTCTTTCCCCACCGTGGGAAAGCTAAGTACCAGCTATGGGTCCACCTGAGTCCAGGTTCCTGTCTTCTTCCTCCTTCCCAAAGGAGCTGCATAGTCCTGGTGCCCTTTGTACCCGAAAAAGACCCTTGGATAGTTACACATTCCAGTCTGGCACTTGTAATAACTTGGCTATCAACGCTGTTTGATTTAACCTGTTGCCAACTTTACAAAAATCAAAATTGCCGTGCCTTATTTTGTTGAAAAAGTTGGCGATTTAAAAACAAGATAAAAAGAAAGGTCTCAGCATGTGTGTTTTAGGAATGCAGTTGCTTCTTGTATTTTCTCCTTGTTACAATCTCTCTGGAGTTATACTAATTGGAATTTTGAACGTAACATTACAGCTCAGTTAACCATCACCACAAGCCCCCTGGATGGTGGGGATGCCGGGTGATACTTCCTTGGTTTCTCTACTTAGTGTTGTTGCTGTCTTTTCTTTTTGTTAAGTAGGATGTTCTCTAGATTTGAATGCCTAATAAGTTGTTGTTTTTTTTTTAAAGTAGCTCTGGTTAGACCCAGATGGATGCGATAAACACCCGAGTGCTGACTGAAAAACAAGGGTCCTGGTGTAGCCAGTGTGGGTTTCTGTGAGAGTCAAGTCAGAGTCTCACAAGTCAGTGCAGTGCCCAGCTACTCCCTAGGCCTGACATTTAGTAGCCCCCTTAGTTTTGTTCTTGTGCTAGGTGCTTTTGAAATGTGCAGTCCAGGAGACTGCCGACGTGGCGTCCCAGCAAGCGCTGAGAGGATTGCTAGGGAGAGAGGCCTGGAGCAGAGCTGCTGGAATGGGTGCACCCAGCCATAGCCATAGTGTTGTCTGGTATGGTTTGGGGGGGGTACTCTTGTGCCTTTACTGTGAAGGGCAAAGGTGTAACAGCAATTCCTTTTGTTCGGAGGCATTTGCACTCAAACTTGATGCCCTAATTTCTTTCTTTCTTTTCAAATAAAGGCAAGTGGTGAACCAGTTTTGGTGTCAGGACAAATCACAGGATTGACTGAAGGCCAACATGGGTTCCACGTTCATCAGTTTGGGGATAATACACAAGGTAGGTCTTATGCTGGCTAGTGACCATCTGTACCTGGCTGACCAGGAAAACAAATGGGACTCAATTGCTAATGATTAAAAAAGAATAAACTTCCCTTTCTTCCTTCCTTCCTTCTTTAGAGATTTAAGTTAAAATAACCACTTAGGTCAACCTTGAGGAAACAGTGTTTGATCCTTTAAGTGTGAGGAGGCGGAGGAGTTGGTGTTTTGGCTGTGGTAATGGCTTGAGTTTAAAGCACAGAAATAAAGAAACAATCAAGCTCCCGCTTATTTTGGATACTTCTCTAAGGTGTTTGGAGCCGGGGTCGAGTGTGGGTGTTTTAGACACAGTGTTTGGCATGAGAGGTGTAGTGGGACAGAAGCGATGAGAACTGAGATGCGGCATTGATGCTTAGAACGAGGTGTATTTTCTCGTCAGTACAAAGAGGTGGGTTAAATTGAATTTAGTGATTTTTTTTTGTCATATTGGAGGAATAATTTGAATTTTGTTCACAAACTTGTAAGAAGAACCTCATTCATGTTGCTAGAGCTTTTTCCTTCTTTCCCCTCACCTCTCCCTCCCTGCTTCCTTCCCTTCTTCACATAGCCCAGGTTGGCCTGGAACTTGTACCATCCTCCTTTAGTCTTGTGTGTGCTGGGTTATGGCATGCATCAGAAGAACCTGCATGTAATGTGACATAATTTGGTCCACAGTTACTTATGATCATGTTTTATCCATTTTGATACTTATTAAAATTCCCCCAAGTTGATTTGCCTCAGCTCTGATAGCTTTGATTTGCTAAACTCCTTTCTGAATGCTGCCCTGTACTTATTCTTTGGGCCTGGGTGGAAGTTGTAAACAATGGAAAGCCTGCATGAAAGGACTTCCTGCATTGCTATCAGTGTGTTCCTTGTGAATGGCATCCCTTAGCCCAGGTGAGTACCTGTTATACTGGTTACACCCCTTGAGCTGTGTAGGGCAGCAGCCTTGGCCCTTGGGCATAGGGTTTTATTTAGGAATCTGCCTGCCCCAACCAAGTAAAGGCCAGATAGGTGAGCTGCTTGGTGGCACATGGTCTTTAAAGACAGTGCTTTTATCATAGAGGTATGCCACCTTCTTAAAAGCCAAGATCTTTAGATGTGGGTCTTTAACTTCAGAAGAGCCATTGAAGATCACATCTGCTCCACTTAAAAGGAAGGTGCGAGAGCCAGCATGGTGTGACACTCGTTCCTAGCACTTGGAAGGCTGAGGCAGGAAGATCATAGGCTGCAGATATCCTGGGCTGTAATAGTGAGGCCCTGTCTCAAAACTCAAAACCAAAAGGGGATGGGGAGGAAAATGTGGCTGCCTAGAGGAAGAAGGTAGATTGAGAGTGTGTGTAAGGCTGCATAGCCCTGCTGTTTATACTAGTGCTGCTTCCTGTTCCTATCACCCAGCACACACCAGGCCAGTGTTTTCTGTGTTGGAAGTGGTGAAAATACCTATATTGTTACATACAGGCATTTGCTTCATAATCTAACTGCTGGTTTCTGGTGGATAGGCTGTACCAGTGCAGGGCCTCATTTTAATCCTCACTCCAAGAAACATGGTGGACCAGCGGATCAAGAGAGGTGAGCAGCAAGCTCCATGTGCACGATGGTGGAGAGGCCAGCTGTGAGACAGCTGAGTGGTCTCCCTACCTCTGCTTTTGTATTTGTTTGCACTCATCCAACTTCCCCAAGTGCTGGAATGGTTTGTTTTGGGTAAAGGTCTTGACAAATGGGAACTCTGAATATGATTTAGTTTTGCAGCATTTATTGAAGATGAACTGATACAGAAAATGTCAAGGATAACAGTACTGTCAGCCACCAGTAAAGTCATTGTGTAACAGGACACTAATGCAGAAGCTAGCTGAGACTCCATTTATATATGAAACCTCTCAGGGAAGCCCTAATTTAAAGCCCTAATTGTTTTTATACTGGAGGCCTGGGAGGGAGCAAAGCTTTGCTAAAATATTCTAACTCAGGTGCTGAGTTCATCCTTTGCTTCAATCCCTGAAATGAGAAGTATGTTCCAGATCATGACTCTTCCCAGAGCATACTTTTAAACTTGATCTCTGTGTTTAGGGTGTCCTAGCTATATGCTTTAAAATTTGTCTCCAGACTGCTGTCAATCTGGAGAAGTGGTCATGTTGGTTATGTATTGTGCACTTAGTCCACTGACGTTTAACGTGGTCAGAGGTTAATTTAGCTCCTGAACTCTGCTGATGTGAAAGAAGGAGGCGCAGGCTTATCCACCTGATGCTGTTCTCATGTTAGGCATGTGGGAGACCTGGGCAATGTGACTGCTGGAAAGGATGGTGTGGCCAACGTGTCCATTGAAGATCGTGTGATCTCACTCTCAGGAGACCATTCCGTCATTGGCCGAACAATGGTGGTAAGTTTTCATGTTAAGAACATATGTAGGATTTCTTCTAACATGGCTATATACCTTTCCATTACTTCATGATGGTCAGACTCATTTCTAAAGAATCACATAAATTGTTAAGAGTTCAGAATAGGAAAAAGTTTTTATTGGATATGATAGTGAAAAGTTAATTTGCCTAGGTCCAGTAACACTGTTCTGCTGAGATGTAGTAGAAAGCAGGTTACATTTGATCAGACTGGGTCTAAGTTGAAGAAACAGCCAGATTTTCTTGCCATGATTGCCCCCTTACAGTTAAACATTTCGTTGAGTGTAAAATCTGCAATGGATGTCAATATTCAAGTCTGTAGGTTATCATCGCTTGGTTACCATATGGGAGCCGTCTTCCCAAGTTACCCTCGGGAGCTGAGTCTGGTTCATGCAGAACAAGCAGTAAGGGCTCTTGCCCACCTTTTCAGTAGGCACTTCCTTTCAGTTGACCCTTTATCCTTAGAATTTTCTTCAGCCCTATTGGTGAAGCAGAACAGTCATTTATAAATGTTCTAAAAATAAGATTTAAAGTTTTGCTAAATAAAGATAGAATTGCTTCTTATTTGTCGGCCTGTAGTTCATTGATATGAGATTCTGATAGCAAGAAATTTTGGGGTATGTATGTGTGAGGATAACACCATGTGGCCTGGTACAGTCACTTGAGTCTTCAGTATTTCATTTAGAAACAGTAATATATACTTATTTAAAGGTAACATGTCTTTGCCACTAGCAAGGAAAAACTTAGTTGTTTGCTCTTAACTACTAGTATAAATATTAGCTTAATTTACTAATAGATTTGAACATTTTGTAATGTCAGTGACCATTTTAAGTCTTTGTGGTATTGCCAGAAAGAAGTGCTAATTAATTACTTGATTGCCCAAAGCTAAATGTTCCTAATTATTCTTTTCAAAGGTCCATGAGAAAGAAGATGACTTGGGCAAGGGTGGAAATGATGAAAGTACAAAGACTGGAAATGCTGGAAGCCGTTTGGCCTGTGGTGTGATTGGGATTGCCCAGTAAACATTCCCTGTGTGGCTGAGTCTCAAACTCATCTGCTATCCTGCTAAACTAGAAAAAACCCAGAACATTAAACTGTAATATTAAAAGTGTAACTGTGTGACTCCTCTTTGATTGCTGGACTTGTAATGAGAACTAATTGATGATGCTCGGGAGATGTGTGTAGTTCTATAACTCACTGAACTAAAACCGATTTCCTGTGTCTCTATTTTCCGGACTTAGTTACACATGGGTATGAAACTCAAGTTAATTCTCATTTAAACCTGTGAGTAAACAACATATGTGACACTTATTTTGAGCCTATTAATGTATACAAATACAAATTTGCAGTTAGTGCTTTACATATATTAAGCATCAACAAGAGTGAGTGATGCTAACTTTCATAGTACTCCGTTTCGAAAGTGTTTTATATGATACCGTCAAAATGTATGGCTGGCCTTGACTGTGGAAGCCCAAACCAAACTTGGTCTTAGAAAATATGTTGCGCCCTTCATTAGTAGCTTCAGAGAAATTACCTAAAGTTCTTCATTTAGATTCAAAATAGCTATTTTAAAATAAAAATATATCAGGATATTATAATTTAAGAAAAAGCCCTTTAATAACTTGCATTGATCTTGTAAAACGCAATTACCTACTCTACTTTCCAGGCGAAGCTGGTGCTATGCTTTGGTGCTCTGGAAAAAAAAAAATCACAGCAGCACTGGGGGAGGGAAAGGAAACCAAATTGGAGGTTCTGCCTAAATCCTGACTTTACTACACAAGTTAATGAAATTGAGTGTCTTGTATACATACGTACCCAAGAAAGACTTCCTTTTAAAGGAAAAAAAAAACCTAACTGGCTTGTGACTATCTGGAATAGTTCATTCAACTGAAATACTTTTGACAAATCAGGTGTAAGCCACAGTCCTATTCATTCACGATCACATACTTTTTCAAATAGAAGTCGTTGGGAGACTGCTAAATTGGGAAAGTACAAATTTTGGTGTTTCCAAGTTTGAAAACTGGAATATGTTTCTAAGTGGCTATGCTGAAGTTTGAGGTAACTGTCATAGATTTATTAAGTAGTGATGAGTGGGGTGACTCATGCAGAGAGCAAGCATCTGGTGTAGTCACAAAAGCTCTACTGCTTAGTGGGTCACTTCTCAGTACTTTTAGTTGGAAATGCAAGCCTGTTCTTGAAATTTGGGCACTGGATAATCGGATATATTTTTTCAGAAGTAGTCTAGAGCAAAAACTTAAAAATCTAAGTAGGGTCAGCATAAAACTAAACCCGGGACAGCTGCAGACAAGTCTCTCCATTATCACAAAGACCTTGCATTTAAAATTCAAGTGAGACCATACAAAAAGGAACTTAGCACTCTACAGCTAAGCCCACTTAGGACCTTGCTGTTTTAAAATCACATTTACCTATTTTTAGGGTATGTGTACGAGAGGAAAACGAGTTCTTCCACCACTTGGGTCCCAGAAATCAAACTGAGGCCATCAAGGGTGGCAGAAAGTATCTTTACTGGCTGAATCATTGTGCTTGTCCTTAATGTAGGTTTAGGAAAAAGTAATGTTCAGACTGTAAATCAGTGGTTCTCAACCCCTTTGGGGGGGTTCCACATCCAATATTTACGATTCAAAACAGTAACAAAGCTATGAGGTAGCAAAAAAAATGTTATGGTTGGGGTCACCAAAACATAAGGGGTCACAGCATTAGGAAGGTTGAGAACTGTAATACCTGACTAACATTAAGTCCCTGATTTCTACGTCAGTGCTTTTCAATACTAATAGAGTCTCAGTTTGTAGTAGCAAGAAGCTCAGTGTATTCTTGGGTTGTTGAAGATGAAGGAAACAAAGCTTACAAGAGATGTGACACTATACCTAGTCTATAAAAACGCTTTCTGGTTGCATACATTAGCCTTGACCTCGTCTTAAACCTTAGAAATTTGAACAGAATGATTATAAACAACACACTCAACTTTCTAAATAAGTGATGCCCAGGCAATCAGGTAATTTGTAGTGTAATGTGTAATGTTGGGAATCCAGTTATTTCTCTTAGCAAATCTCTCTTTACAAATTATGGCAACATTACCACAAAGCCAACGGGAAAAAAGAACACAGGTTTCTCAGTTTAATGTTAAGAGCACTAATTTTTACCTAATAATCAAATTATCAAAATATTAAAATAGAATTCATATAAGTGTCCTTTCTCCCCAAAATAAGTCTAGACTCCAATACATTATCAACAACTCAAATTTTGATGGTTAACATCCTTTTCCACCTTAATGCAGTGTATGAAGAATAGCACACATTAAAGTTTGTTACGAAAATAGAGTTTATTAAAAACATCCCTATTGTTTGAGGAGCTTTCACCGTTACCTTGTCTTAAATTAAAAAAAAAAAATAGAGAGCACTTCTAATTAGGATTTGTAAACTTTTAAAAGTCAAAACTTTTAAAAAGTTACAGCAAAAAAGGGTAATATATTTTCAGTATTTTTTGTTATTTTGTGGCTATTTTTAAATAGAAGGGAAGCAATCAAATTGCTTACAGTCCCCATCAACTACTGTGGGGTGATGCAGGAGCAAATATTACACAGCATCTGTACACCTCAGCTCTACACCCAAGTGTCACCGTCACATTCTGTCACATCCAGTCTCTAGCGAGGAGCCTCTGCTGCTGAGCCAGAATCCTTCTCGGGTTCAACGGATGAGGTAGCCTCAGCAGGTGACTCTTCAGGTTTTACCACTGTGGCCATGGGCTCCCCCTTATCAAGTTCTGAAACGGTGTCTACGTTTCCCACTTGGCTACGGGGAGGGTCACTGGCTTTGCTACCACCTGCCCTGTCTGGGGGCTCGTGCTTCTCTTTTCGATTCTCTTCCTTCTCTCTACGAGACTCTCTGTCTCTAGAATCCCTGTCTCGGTCCCGATGCCCACTAGAGCGCCTATTTCTCTCTTCCAAGTCTCTGTGTCTGTCCCGGTCAGGGCTCCTTCTTCCCCACTCTCTCCTTTCACGGTTACTATTATCTCTATCATCATTACGGTTCCCATAACGTTCCCGGTCATTTTCCACCCTATTTCCAAAAGATCTTCTTCCAAACCTTTCTTGGTCTCTACCTGAATTGAACTGCTGCCTGTTATCATTTCTAAACTGCTGTGGCTGCTGCTGAGCTGGCGCTGGCTGCTGTGACGGTGGTGGCTGCTGTGGCTGTGACTGTTGTGGTGGTGGCTGTGGCTGTGGCTGTGGCTGCGGCTGCGGCTGCTGCTGCTGCTGCTGCTGCCTTCCATCTCTATCTTCTGGTCCTCCTGGGCCTGGGCCTGGGCCCCCAAGCCCTGGCATTCCACCAGGCCTAACGAAAGGGCCATGTGGTGGAAAGGGCCCTTTCATTCCATGAGGTGGGGGCATAGCAAAGCCCCCTGGTCCTGGAGGCGGACCTCTGTGCATCATGTGCGGTGGCATGGGGCGAGGTGGCATCATAGGAAACCGCTGCAAGTGAGGTGGAGGTATCCCTGGGGGGCGCTGGAGTGGGATCATGCCAGGTCTGGCACCAAGAAGACCAGAAGATGGTGCCTGGAGCCCAATTACAGGACCAGGTGCAACTCCTTGAGTGCCTGAAAGATAACACAAACAAAAATGTAAGTGTATATTTTTAGCTGTCTCCTGTGTAAAGAAAAACACGATTTAGTCCTGAATTGGTTTCGCTCTGAATTCATGCTGAACTAACCTCACATTAGTGACAACCAAGATCAGCAATGGTAGACTCATTGTTCGGATACCCAATTCAGGCAGAGGACAAGAAATACTGAATGAGGAAATTGTAGTATTGCAGTTCTTGTCAGTCTTCTCTCAGAAGTTGTGACATCTAACAGTCCTGGGTCTCAGTGAGATAAAAGTCTATATTCACTGTCAGCATGTCAAGACAGTGGGTTGTGTTCTCTCAACCAAAGTATACAACCTAATCCCATGTCTTAATGTGCCCACTCTGTTAGACTACTTCATGTAGTTATCACGCAGCATCCACCATCATTCTAGGACCTATGATAAAAATCCATATGCACATAAAGCTTATTTTTCATTTTTTTCTAGGCCCTGCTGAAAGTGTCATCTACTAGGTTAACCTGAGGGCTGGAATCGATCCTCGGCCATATACCTTCTACTCTTCTCCCAAAGGCAGCGAGACTAATGATGCTGATTAAAGTCACTAGCTCGCTGCCTGTTTCTGGTTTGTAGGGGAGCCTGCTCATCCTGGCCCTGTAATTATGTAAGTTCAACCCAGCATTTACAGGAAGAGGGAAAAACAAGGATTTCTTTTGGTCTTGATAAACAGGTATCAGATCTGTTTCTTTTCAAATACAAAGAGCAAAAGTCATTATGATGAAAACGCTGTTAGAAAAGGCTCCAGACAGTAACAGGTAGCAGTCACATCATCTGCCCATGTACCAAAGTCTCTGAGGAAGATCGGGGTTATGACCATCAGCTGACGATAGTCATAAGTGCCTGTGTGATGGAAACATACTGTTAATTTTAGGTGTATAACTTGAGTCAGTATTGTAGAAAACCAGCAAGTCCTGCAAGTGCCTCTGTTTTCTGTATGCATCAGTACTAAGAATGAACCAAAACCCCTACTTCAGCTGTGAACCATGCACGAGCCCATTCAATGCATGAACACCAGCTCACAATATTTTAACTCAGCCACATATTTACTCAAACAAAAGAGCCCTCTGAGTACACAAAGGTGATCTAGTCAGGAGTTGCCCGCTCCGCCTTTTTTTTTTTTTTTTTTTTGGTTTTTAAGACAGGTTTTTTTTTTTTACTATGTGACCCTGGCTGTCCTGGAACTTGCTGCTCTGTAGAACAGCTTGACCTCAAACTCAAGAGACCTGCCTGTCTCTGCCTCCCCAGTGCTGGGATTAAAGATGGTGAGTCACCACCTTTTGACATGCATCTGTCACTTAAAATACGACAGAGTTCAGTGCCTGCTGAGGTGACCATAGATACTGTCACTCGACACATTTTGCTTAGTGATATTATAGGACTAAGCAGAACACTTTAATTTTGTTTTTGTTTTCCGAGACAGGGTCTCCCAGTAGCTTTGGAGCCAGTCCTGGAACTTGCTGCTCTGTACACTAGGCTGGCCTCAGATCCACCTGCCTGCCTCCACTTCCTGAGTACTGGGATTAAGGGTGTGCGCCACCACCACCCAGCAAGCAGAATATTTTAAATCCATGTTCTTCCAATATCAATTATAATTTAAAGTCAAGTTTAACAGCTGAGAATAATTTTAGGCCAATGACACTCCCAATATAAGGTTGTAAGTTGAGAAGCCCCGTAAAATGGGTAAATTTGGCAAGGACTTTCAGAATGCCACCAGAAAATCCTAGACAATAAAAATAATACAGACTTTCGACTAGACTAAGACTAAAATACTCAAGTGGCAAAGGCAGCCAGTGCTTGCAGTACAGTTATTAGAAAAAGTTTGTTCTCAAGGACTAAGAGAACCAATGCATGCTGTTAGGTTGCTGTGGCATCTTCCTGTGCTCATCTATAGGCTCACGGGGACAATCTCAAAATGCTCTAAGTACTCAGACAAATCTGAGAAATCAAAGTTACACCTCATGCCGGGCAACAGGGAGTCCTTAAGCACCAAGCAGACAGTGGATGGAAAATGTAAGGCCAACTCCCTATCACA
Source organism: Ondatra zibethicus (assembly GCA_004026605.1). Lineage (NCBI taxonomy): Eukaryota > Metazoa > Chordata > Mammalia > Rodentia > Cricetidae > Ondatra > Ondatra zibethicus. The sequence goes on from PVIU01004162.1 coordinate 50,038, forward strand.
GAGGATAAAATGAAGAGTCTTTATTAAATATAAGTGACTGTCCCCAGGATCACTTCTAAGTCTTTAATAGGGTGGATTTGAAGATGCAGGAATAAACTGGGCCAATGTCTGCAGTAATCATGTATTTAAACCTCCCACAGAGTACAATTAAAAAAGACACAAAACACCTGCCCAATCTACTTTCTACACGTGGATCTTTCTATTTGGTATTTGTTCTAAATAGTCAACAACCAAATGCTTTTCATTCTATCAGCTGGGAAGATGTGTCAGAAAGGATGTCCTTATGGGGTACAGGGAAGAAGTAACATTTATAGATCACATACACCACTGGCCCTCAGATAGAGGGTAAACTCAGCTCCCTACCCCTTTAACTGCAGCTCCTTTTGCTATTTTTGCAGTAAAATTGTACTACTTCTGTAATAAAGGCTATAATTAAAATGTATACGGTGAATCTTTTAGTAGGCACAAAGGCGATGTTAACTTTTGCTAGGCAATCTAGGCTGGCATTACACAACAGTGCAATATAGATTCATGGAGAAAAAAAGATATGCTGGCCATAATTATGTTTAATTAGGTTTATTTAGAATAGGTAAGTTTTGTAGTTATAAATTAAAAAAATAAACCAAAACTTTACTATTAACTCATTTGAGTTTGAGGATTAAAAAGTAATCTTCCTTTTAATTTCAATTGCTACAGATGGCACAGAGAGGGTTGGGCTAACCAACAATGTGTGGACCTGAATAGGAATCACAGAATAGGCCTGGGCTGGGTCTGAAGGACAGGTAGAAAAAATACAAAACCAGTATGGGTAGGAGAGAGTGTAATAGAGGAGAGGGGGTTGGGAGCTTTCACAACAGCTCAGTACTCCCATGAGGCAGAGGGTGCACTGCAGCAGGACGACCTCAGATGCAAAGGAAAGAGACCCTACCCATAGACAAGGCTTATGAAGCTGACTGGGTCAGCCAAGGCAATGTAGGGGCCTTGAATGCCATAAAGAATCTGGTCTTTGCCTATTTAACGGAGGAAACCAAAGAGGGATCATGAGCAGAGGATGATCCCATTTGTTTTGAAAACTTTCTGGTAAGTGGTATACAGAAAGCAAAGAGGGCCGGACTATTAGTTAGGTTCTTACCCCCCAAGAATAACAAAAGACAGGAACTAGGGTAGGAGACACACTGAGGGCAGCTAGTGGGTAGGACTGAGTTCTGGAATTAAGAAACACAGATCTCTGCATGGATGAAGGTGTCAATGCAAGATCAAGAATGCAGAAAGAACAATTTTAGGAGATCAATGAGAAATCTATTTTAACAGAGCACCTTGCTTCAAGTCATGTATACACACAGGCGTTGTTGGGAGGCTGCTCGTTAGTTTTCTGGCCGCCTAGACCCTAATAGGCAGATTAGCATGAGTTTACTAATACATAGGGCTCAGCAGGCAGAGCAGTCACAGCATTAATATTGGCCAATATTAAACAAAAAGCTCAGACCTGGGTGGGGAGCTAGCACATCACACTCACAAATTCCTAGTAAAACAAAGCTTGGGAGCAGTTTGGAAATAAAACAATGAAATGCCTGCCTGTAATCCCAGTACTCAGACTGTGGAGGAATAAGGATGCTGGGCTCCAGACTAGCCAGGGCTCTACAGCAATGCGGGGTAACATGATGTTGGTGGAACAACAAACACAATTACACTGAAGTCTGTTAAACTTAAAACAAAACACACCACCAAACTGCCCAATTTCCTAATGATCCCCAAAATGGCTGCTTCATAATTAAATTACAGAGACACCACCACCATGGCAGATGAGATCTGTGACTAAGGGACAGATGTCAGGAGGTTGCTCTCAACACCCGATGTGAAAAGGATACATATAAACACACACACACACACAAGGGCTTTCAGCAGAGTCCCACAGAGGGCATGAAACATAAATGGATCTTTAAAGAACAGATGGATCTCCCATGTGCAGAGGTGAGGACCAGAAGTGCAAGTGTATAAGAATCTGTCCCTCAATCTCCACCTGGCCAACCTGGCCTTCTATTCCACGGCGGCCACTGCCTCACCTCTAGCAGGTAATAGAAGCTTTATCACTAGCTATCACTCAATCTTAATCCCAACCACCCTGCCCAGGCTCCTCTCTGAAATCTCAATTCTCTCCCATCATAGATTCCTAGAAAATTCCCAACACTGGTATTTTTTAAAAATTTGTGGCGCTGGAGACTGATCACAGGAAGGACCTCACACAGCTACGCCTTTACCCCCAATTCTTGGGCCCAAGCATGGAAGTCAAGCCCTTCCCACCCCAAGCCCAAGCAAACTGACTCAAGAAATTAAAGAAAACTCCTAAATACAGAACATGTTTTTCTCTCATAAGCAACTCTCCATTTTCCCAGTCAAGTCACAGTCCCATATCCAGGGCATCTATTTCATAGGTTAATGCTTCTCCTTAGTCTACCAGCTATAGCTGGTTTGCTTTGTGGTTAACATTTCCCCATTCTAAATGTGCTCATGCAAAAACTTCAAGCCAATGGCCTTTGCACATTCAGAATACTTTCATTATCCTTAGAAGAAAGCCTGTGAATCATCTCTCCCTTCCCCCAGCCCACCTGGCTATTTTTTATTTCTGTGAATTTGTCTGTTAACCAGCATTTTCAAAAAAAAAAAAAAAAGAAAGAAAGAAATCATACAATGTCATACAATACGTAGTCCTTCGTGAGTGGCTCCTTCCACTTGGCATTTTTCCAAGGCTCATCCAAGTTCTGTAGCACGAACGAGTACTTAATACCAAATATTCTTCCATTGTATGAACACACCATTTTGTTTTATTGTACTTTTTTTCTTTTTTGCAAAACCTTTTGTTACCTTCCCACCTACCTGACCTGAAGCCTCCAAAGCCTATTTGCCCCTGTGTCAGTTTTGTGCCTGTCTGTGCCACATCAAAGCCCTTTGCTCCATGCTGGCCCCACTCTCAACCTCCCTTACACTACCCTTTGCTTCTCTCTCATACTAGCTTCTCCAGAGTCACCCACTATTTAGGAATAAAAATGAAGTACCTCACTCTCTTTCTCTGCCATCTTTCAGCATTCACCTACCATATGTCCCTATAAAGCAATTCTCCCCAGGGATTTAAAAAAAAATCACATCTATATATATTTCTTCACCCCCATTTCTCTCCTGTCCCTACATAAGGATTCCAAATCCTTCATTTCAATGAACTTTTCTTAAATCACCAAGAGCCTTCGTTTTGTTAAGGCCTGTTGCCAAGACTCATCACTTAGTTTTGAGACAGCTTCTTGTTACATGCTCCAGGCTGGCTTCCAATTTAGGATTCTTTTGCTTCTCCTACTTCCTAGGTTTGGGGATTACAACCATGAGCCACCATACCAAGACTTTTTTTTTTTTTTTTGAGCCAACAGTGATGGTACTTGGGAGCTTATCTTTTCCCCCTTTGCCCTTGAGTGGCCTCTAGATTACTTCTCCGTGTTCTAGACCACTGGCTATGCTTGATAAAACAGTACATGAGTGGCTAAATGCTAGGCTCCCAATGCAGCAAGGTTACCATGGCTTTAATTCCATCATCTGTTGCCATGAGACCCTGGAAGCTTTTTCTTCAATTCGCTTCTCCAGCAACTCATTTAATGTGCACCAACTGCTTACAGATCCTGCCAAGTACAATCTATGTCCTTTAGCGTCAGCATCTTAGTCTCAACTGTGAAATGTTTTAAGGATTCTAGGGCTATGTCCATATACCAACTGTTTCTGAAACTCACAGGCCTCTGTGACATTAAATATTATTATCCATATCCTAATGGTGTATGTGTGTGTTCCCCTTTATAATTTATCCAGTGTACTTGGCACTTGCACCTGGACAAAATTAAAGGAGCATGTAAATATGACCCTCACAGTCCAAAATAGCCAGCACCCGAGATTTGTGCATCTCAAGAATGACAAAGTCAGCGCCAACTGCTCATGTACATGTGACAAACGTACACATTTGATGCTTTTAATAGCACATACTTAAGAAGCGGGCAGTCCTGAATGGCCTACCTTTAAAAAGCATTCAGATCACAAACTGCTGTACCATCCAGATGGGGCTGTTCTTATCAGCTCCCAGACTGTTCCTTTAAAAAAGGCCTGTTTTAAACCCTAGCGCTCCTTCGCTCTGCGTGCCGACTCCCCACACTCATCTGTCAGCCTGAGAGCTGTTCCAGCTCCACCAGTTCCTCGTGGCTCCTCCAGGTCAGGTTGCTTCTTAGTCCAGGCTCTCTCTTTTGTTGGGTGTGCCTGAAATGCCAAATCTCAGTACTTACGTGGCTTATTTTCCTCTCTCCTCTACTTGGGTTTCTTTCTCAATGTTACTTCCTCCAAATGCCCACTCTGGCCATCTTACTGACAACAAATGGCACATTTCAATATCTTCAATGTCTTCACCCCTAACACACCTCTACTTTTCTTCTCTCTTCATTGGATGACTCCATGTGATATTAGTTTACTTATGATCCAAAGGAATAAACACCAGAGAGACAGATCTCATTTTGTTCATTCTGCTACCTTTAGCACCTGAAGGGATACTCAATATAGTAGACATGGACCCATGAGTAACACTGACACTTGAATGGTGGTTGCAGAGGTGATGAGCAATTTTATCAAGAAGATACCGCCGATGAGAGCAGAGGCTATGGGTCCCAAAATGGTGAGAATCTTTTTAACATAATAAACCTGGGAGATCCTGAACTTTGAAAACTACGGCACTTTTTAAGTTTTTAAATTGAAATTGACTGCTACTTGTTTTTTAATTTGACCAAGAGAATGGCCACTGTAGTATTTTCCATGGGGAGGGGGTTCTTACACCTGAGGAAAACATCTATTGGCCACTCATTTCATCTTTATGTGTGATGCTGGGAAATCTAACCAAGGAACTAGTACACACAAGTCAAGTGTACTGAACTACATCTCCCTCCAGCTCACTACCAACAACCCTTAACTTCTCAACCAATGCCTTATCTGTAGGCAAATATAACAAATAAGTATTTATTTAATCAATCAACAAAAGGCATTTTGTTTTTGATATCCTACCTTCAAAACCCTGATACAACAATACAACCAACATTTGGGTTTCCTCCCCCCTCGATTCACCAATTCATATTATTTATGAACATTTACTTTGAGAACACTACCAGGCAATGCTCACAGTGGACCATGTTGGAAGCTGGTGAAAACTGAAGGTCATTGTCAAGAGTAAGAGAAAGCACATTCCATTTACTGTTACAAACAGGACCTTAACACGTCACCAGAAATCTTTCAGAGAAACGGGAGACTTTTTAAGAGTATCTAAGGAAGGAGGTATACTGAGAGGTCTTGTCAAAAGTTATACCATATATGGACTCAAGAATTTTAAATGAAATCCGACCAGACAGTCATCTTTTAAAGACAGCTTGAATTTTTTTTGTTTTACACAAACTATTTTGTGTAAATAGACAATAGACTTTGTATAGCTATTAGTCTGCACCGTTTATAACTACTTTTCAAAATCATTTGTGTGCTACTTGCTAACTACTTTATGGTAATCAATAGACACATCTATGACTTTTAATGGAGAATTACACTACTGGCTAGTAAACTTGATACACAGAGTTAGCTTCTATTATTCAACATAATTTTCTGGAGACAGTCTTTTAGTGTTAGACAGACAAGTCTTACCTGAAATTCTTCACAGCAATATCTGTGTCTATCAAAACCTATCTATATTCCCAAGTTTATGCCCTCCTACTCTACTGAAAATGTCCCTCAGAAACAAGATGACAGGTTCTCTTCAGGCTAATGAACAACACCTTGGACTGCCTAGTGACAGCCTCAGGAGACATGGAGACTGTGCAAGCCCTTGGAGGTTTCACATACTGTTTGAAGTGCTTCACCTTTTGCGGTAACATATTGTATTCACACATAAATTCATATCCTAGGCAAATTTCTGCTGCAGATTTAACCATTACTTTTGCATTATCCAGTCCATCCACTGAATAATATTATTGTATATATTAAGCTGAAGGCACTGTAAGGAATATTTCAAAGTCATTTCTATGTGATACTAGTGATTAGAGGAACATATTACAGTGTTTAGAACACCAATTTAGGTACTTTTAATGCTCTGAAAAGAACACTCTTATAAGACAATGTCAAGAGGCCTTCTGATATATCCCTCCAGCTTGTAGTTTAATGTAACCATACAAAAGTTCAGTATAAAAGTATCAAAATGCACTGTTTTTATAAATCAGGCATTACTCTCAAAAAGAGAAAAAAACCCTGTAATTCCTCTAATTTTCTATTGCTATTTAATATTATAACTAGTATGCAACTAGCAGATTGGTGCTGTAATGTTCTAATTTAAATGCTGTTTAAATTACTAGCTATAAAAATTATAAACTTCAAGACAGTGACTGAGCAGAGAAATCCAAAGCTAAACCATCAGAAATCAAATACCCATGTTGAAACAATCAGCAAAATGTAGGGAAGACTTCTAGGTACATTTTAGGGCTCCTAACTATATAAAACCAAAGACATTTTAGTATAATTTACTAAACAATTGAATTTTCAGTTTTTCTTGCGGTGCCCTAGTCCGAGATCAGTTTAAATGCCTGCTGCAGCTAGGTAGGACTCAAGTGTACCAACCCACAGACCAGCAACTCCACTAATGGGCCATCAACATGTGAGTCTGGCTTCAAAACCACTGTGACTTACAGCAGAGAAAAAGTAACCCCCATTTGTAAGATTATTCTCATAAGTCAAATTTTATTTACAAACTTCACCATCTGCAGTAGTGTGACAAAAGCAGGGAAGGTGAGAAGGTGACAATCTCTTCGTATTGAGAATTAACAAGTAAGTGCATGTGTCAGGAAGTGGCTTCACTTCCCACAGAGAATTCACGCCAGCTGGCAGTTTGTGTCTGAAGCATACTCTGGATATACTTGTAACACAGGACAGATAGGTAACACAAACAAACATTTTTTTGTGTACTTTTTTATTGTTTGGAACACCAAAGTAACCCAAACTTTACATTTACAATTAACTTTTTAATAAATACGCTGTACATAATATTAGCAATACATATCATACAACGGATTGAAAAGCAAACATAAATGCTCATACAATCAAAAGGATGAACTGAATTGCCACCATCTTCTCTCCTAGATGACTGACAACTGTAGATGTCATCTTTAGGTTTGACAAAACCACTACTGGTTTCAGCTACTTTGGCCCATGAGAGGCTAACTAACACAGTGTTCTTTAAAATCAAGTAATAATGAATACTTGTTGTATGCCTAGTCATTTATACTTTCAAATGATGAGCATTATTCAAAGAATCAAAAATATTTTAAAAAATATGATGGAAGCTTGTGTTCTTCCAAATTCAGTTTACTGGGGTTGCACACCTCAGATCAGCTCTAGAAGCAGTAAGTTACCTACAAACTAACACCTAAACTCAAATCTGATGACAGAAATCAACAGCAGCACCAGGCACTTCACTGTCTTCCTTCCCATTACAATTAGTCCTCAGTGTGAAATTTTGATTGGCTTAACATTTGACAGGCTTGTGTCGCTTCAAAAATACTGGCACACATTGGAAAAACACTGTCAGTGACACACTGCAAGAAAACTATTTGGTATCTACTATGTAAAGACCTTTAATACTGAGTTGTGCTATTAAGTAAAATGCTGCTATGATTTAACATTTTCTGAATAAGTCAAACAATGGAATTTGATTGCTTGTGATCTGGTCTTATCTTCCGTCAAATGCACAAGCAACTATACAAAGACTATTGTTCCAAAAAAGCTTGCTTTCTCCTTGAGAGCAAACCAGAGCTTATAGTGAGTCAAAGCTCAGCAGTGTCAGCGCAGACTGGAGTACAAACACTTGTTTCTAGATGTCATAAGCACACCTAAGGCATTTCTTACCTGTGATAGCACCCACTGTTCACTAAATGCCTCCCAGGTGGCGGTTTTGTATGTTAGCCACTGAATCACCACCACAGCCCGGTGTGTCGATGCCATCGTATCCCCTTTACAGACGAAGAAATGGGACTTCAGCATTAGCCTCTAGAGGTTTAAGGTGTTCTGGTCAACACAGCATCTCCTTCTACAGACTTACATTAGAGCACCAATAAGAGAGGGAGCACATAGTCTCTGTGCTCCCACAGGAGGACTACACAAGCAACCAGCTCCCGGTCCACTGTGATACCATAATGTGATTCTTGCGTTCCCAAGTGGTGGAAGTGTGATTCTTTTGAATAAATTCTCCTTTATTTTCACACACACACACACACACACAACAACAACAACGACAACAAAGCTCGCCCTCTCAGGCAGGCGGAGGGTGGAGGGCGGGTGAGAGCTCATTGAAATTTACTGCTGACAGGGGTGTCCAAGGAATACTGCAGGGATCGGATTCCTTTTGACTCTTGTGACAGATGACAGTGTGAGATGGCAACTAAAGGCAAGAGAAGAATGCTGGAATGGTGGGAATGTGAGGGAATAGGGCCACCATGCCAAAAGCCTTGGAATGAGCACAATGGCAGTTCAGGGAAGAAACCCATTCACCTCTTCAAAGGGCTTGCTTTACTACAATGTAAAAATCAGGTCAAGAATATTTTCATATTAGACCTTTGTATTAATAAGAAAAGCAAAACTCATTTCTCTGAAAGGTCAAGATTTCTTTCCCAGAGACAAGGGCTTGCTACGTAGCTCAGGCTGGCATCCAACTCAAGATCCTTGGACCTCAGCCTCCCGAGTTCTGGGGATACAGTGCCATAAGGCCCAGCACGTTTCCAGATGTTTCCTTCTGTTAACTGGAACTAGACTATTCCATGTTAGTTTAAAGAACTGATTTTAATAAAATAGTTTCTGTTTTTACCTTAATTCAAATTTTAAACCTTCCAGGATTTGAATAACCCTTCGTTTTCCAATTTTGCTTTAAAAGTTATAGGCAAAGATAACCGAAATCAAAAAGCCCATATTAAAAGTCTCCCATTTACCTATCCCACCTCACTTATGCAATCAATGAGCTCTCCTGTGAGCGAAGAATACACAGAAAGGTGTGTGAGGTAATGAGAACGCTTCAGTGTTCCTCAGCAATGTTGCACATGCCAAATTAATCTCTTAAGTTTACCAACTTTTGATTTGTTTCACTTTTTTCATGTTGGTTGCAAAGGTTAAAGTGTCTGCTGGGCGGTAGTAAGAAATAAACAGAAGCAGGTACTCACTCCAAACAGGACTACTTACAAGCAGTAGCTAGCAAACTCTTGGAGATCATGAAATCTTTCTACTCATTCAGTGAACGTATGAAGTCCAAAGAAAATGACAGATACACACAATTTTCTAACAGTTCAAGGAGCCTAACAACCACGGCCCTTAGACAAGATTCTGATCCAAGGCAGAGGCGTGCATGGGTGGAGAGGGTGTGGAGGAAAGGGCCAATTAGAAAACGACATCAGATACTTGTGCAACTACACTAGAAATACAAAAAATAGCTGTAACTCGTGAGGTCTGGCAATGTTGGTTTCCCTTATTTCCCAGTCCAGTGGTGCTTCCATGCCATCCCCATACAGTGCAAGCTCTGAACCAACCCTTCATTGAACAATTCATCTCCCCAAATCCTCCTCTAACAAACAGTCCTTCTTCTGTATACTAAGGAAATTAAAAGTAAATTCATTATGTATACTAAAGAGCAGTCCTAACTTCACCTTAAAAAGAAATTGGCATTTTTCACTATTTATGGGGTACAAAGTAAAAACTTCAATCCGGAAGATTTTGTTATAAAGTAAAGTGCTCTACCTGAAACCACTGTCCCACAATCCTACATCTCAGGTCAGCAACAGAGTCTTTCCTAAAGCAATATAAGATTCTGAAAGCAAATGTGCACACACATACACTCTGAAAATAAAAAGGACTCATTCAGAAGCATTAACTTCCCATTAGGAGAATCAAATGTGAACTATAATTGGTGATATCACTTCAAATACAATTTTTTAACTTAAAAGATGGTTATAAAAACTATTGATGTACTTAATGTAACTGAAGCAAACCAGAGTACACCCTCACAAGGATAACTGGGAAACCTCCAGGCTGTACCTCCCCTTGACTGCAGCGATGCGGCTGTGGGAAGGAGCAGCTCCAGCAGAAGGAAAGCCAGGAGCCGGTGAGAATGGCCTCAGCGCTAACCTCACTGCACAACCCTCACACAGAAAACAATGCCAGTCTGTTAAGATTATGACAGATGATGGACTTGCCAGTCTATATATTAAAAAAATTTTTTCCAGGATTTTTAGAGGAATAAGAACAGAGAATTATATATGAGAGACCAGCTTTTCAGAGCTGGAAGTCTGGAATCATGTTAAGAACATGTAACCATTTCTTTCATAGAAATTACTTTAATCGATTTTTTGTATCAAATTAACATGTGCAGATGAAAATGTTTTGCTGAAGACAACTAGGCCATAATGGCACCCATGAAGATGTCTCCTGATAAAGAGCAACTGCACAAACCATTTAAGATCTTCCAAGCCAAACTTGACGGGGCAAAAAAAACTAACAACAAAAAAATAATTAACTTACCAAGAAGTGAAACAGGCTGGGTTACAGGAGGGGTAGGCAGATTCGTGGGTGCAGCAGGTGGCACAGCAGAGCCATACATTTTCGCACTGTCACCAGACTCGGCGTTTCCTCTAGCCCCAGACACCACTGTTGGAATGGGATTTCCAATAGATAAGTCTGTTGTAGTGTCTTCATTTATACCAGCGATAGCAGCTAAGGAATATAATTACATTGACATGTGAAGCTGAGTAATTAGGTATGTTTCTGGTCAACAACCTTTAACCAGACTACAGACCCTACTATGTGCTCACTTTCCCTCCTACCCCAACTCCAAGACATCAAGCCAACACAGAGGAAAGACATGCTTACAGTTTGGGATGCTTATTGGTGGAGTGTGAGGAGGAGGAATGGATACTGGTGGAGTTATAGGAGGTGGGGGTCCAGGAGGAAGAAAACCTAGAATAAGAGAAATCAGGTCAATGCCTTCTGCATCATTTTATCAGAGCCCAAAACTGTTGGTATTCTCAGCTGTGTCAGTGTACCTGGTGGTAAATGCATCGGGTTGAATCCTGGGCGCAAAAATGGTGGAGGAGGAGGAGGAACACCAGGGCCAAAGCCTGGAGGGGGGATTCCTAAGGGAGGTGTGAAAGCAGGTGGCTGGAGAGCACCAACTACAGGAGGGCCCGGCTGATGAGGTGGGACCTGGAAAGAAAAGTGAAATACACATCTAGCTACTCTATAGTGTATGTGCACCAAGAAAATAAACACAGGTAGTTTTAAAATTTTATTATACCACTACATTTATTAGATTAAAATGATGGTAGGTAACCTGTGCCTACCTAAATGCTATAAATCTAAGTTCTGCTTTCTCCTGTAAGTTGGCCATCTACACTGCATTTCACTGGGATCTACCAGTGTTCTGACAGCATAGGAGACATTTAAAAATATTCCAAGGCAGAACTGTTTAAAAACTGGGACATACAAGTCTAAGAAAGAACAGCTGACAACTTATGTAGTAGGCGAAGATAAACAATGCTCAATTCAAATTATCAGTACCGCCTTCCTGGTTTTTAAGTGTTCTAAATTGAGAACACGCTAACATAAAATAAGCATGAGGTTAAATGAGTTAATACACATCCAGTGACACTTACTGAACACCTAAGAAACGTAAACTGTAGTTTAAAAACTATCAGTAAGGCAGGTACAGTGGCTCATGTAGTCCTAGCACTTGAGAATCTCAAGTTTGAGAGCAGCCTGGGCTACATGGTGAGACCTATCTTGAAAACCAACCACCCAAACAACCAACAAACAAACAGAAGGAAAAAAAATCCTTTTTCCACAAAGCAGCTGGGACTTGGGTATGGATATCTGAGTTTAGGATATACCAACTCCCTAAAGAATGAAAGCCTAATAAGAAACAAAAACAACATAAATTACTAATGGTTCTGGATTTCAATATCTAAGACACTCTAAGTCAGGGTACTGAGTCATCCATATAACACTTGTGAAATAATCTAATTCTTGTTTTATTGACATTCATGAAAAAAGTTGTTCAAAAAAGATGTGATATATCAAAATATGAAAAACTAGTATTCACTTTTAGACAGAACAATAAGATTTAAAAAGCAACCTTTTAGACCCTTGAAGTTTTAAATCATGTTCTTGACAGCCCTACCTGTGGAGGTGGCACTGTTATAGGCGCTGGAACAGGAATAGGAGGGACAGGCACAGGCAAAGGCTTAGGTACGGGTGACACTGGATCTGTGTGGGAGGCTTCTGCACCTCCATTTTGAGCAACTTCATTTTCAGACTTCTTGGGGATGCCTTTCCAATCTATGAATGAATTATAGGAATGTAACAAGAAATGTTTAGCATTTTTACTTACAACTTTAAATATAGAAATGAACATTGAAAATTAGAAAATAACAGCTTCATTAAAGAAATTCCTACACTAATTTTCAGTAATTATTCAAATTGACAACAGAAATATGTAAGCAGAATGGATGGATCCAGACACATCCACTGCTAACACCTGTCTTTCCAGTCACTCCCTAACACTAAAAACTGAAGACACCCTTCTGATGTGGGATTCCCCTCTGTGTGCTCTGATTACCATTAATGAATAAAGAAACTGCTTTGAACCTATAGCAGAGCAGAACTTAGCTAGGTGGGGAAAACTAAACTGAATGCTGGGAGGAAGAAGGCGGAGTCAGGAAGAAGCCACATCCGCCAAAGACAGATGTGCCAGAACTTTGGGGTTAGGTCACGACCTCATGGTGATGCACAGATTAATGGAGATGGGTTAAATTAAGATGTAAGAGTTAGCCAATAAGAAGCTAGAGCTAATGGGTCAAGCAGTGATTTAATTGATATAGTTTCTGAGTGGTTATTTTGGGGCTGAGCTGCCAGACAGCCAGGAAAACAAGCTAGCAGCCTTCTTACAACACCCTTCCACATCTTTAACTATTTTCTAGGCAAGAAAAACCATTTTGCATTCTGGGGCTTAACTGTGATTAGTAACTTTCTGTCTCATCAATGAAACTTCCTAGCACCTGACTTCCATGATCCCACCTTCTTATTCTTTTCATCCTGGCCAAGAGCGCACACCTGGACATGGTAGGCTCACCTGCCTGAAGAGAAATCTAGCTCCTCCTATGTGAAAACATGCATTATACAAGGGGGTGGGCATCTCAGCATCATCACACCACTTTCCCTCCTTCTGGTTGTCAAGTTAACACTTTTTTTAAAAAAATAGATGTATTTATTTATTTATTTATTATGTATACAACATTCCTTCCATGTATGCTTGCATGCCAGAAGAGGGCACCAGATCTCATTATAGATGGCTGTGAGCCACCATGTGGTTGCTAGGAATTGAACTCAGGACCTCTGGAAGAGCAGTCAGTGCTCTTAACCTCTGAGCCATCTCTCCAGCCCCAAGTTAAACGTCCATTATCTCTACCACAATCTTACTAATAACCCGGCACTCATAATATTACTATCCACAAAGAACTCAACTTCCTGGTCTAATAAGTGTGTGTGAGTGTGTATTTTCTTGGGATGCTTAAATTTCTCAAAAGACACTATTATAAAGCATGAATTAAAACATAACACAGAGTTTAGCATCACCACAAATATCTGGGGTCAAAGTGAGGCTTTAAACACTTGTATCTTACTAGTAAGCATCTCCAATCAGTGCACCCTGAAATGCTTCTAGTACTCAAAGAGCTCTGGATTTACAGGTATCTCCTGATTCTCAGTCTATACCACTGATATGCAACTGGAGTCTAAGCAGTCCATATTTAATGCAAAGTTCTAATTATTAAGTCTAACAGTCAGGATTTTACCAGGGTTTGTATTTCTCCTGCTAACATCTTAGACACATAAAGATCACCGTATCTTCAATTAACAGCAGAGAGACTAGCTTATACCTAGAACTTTAAGATCACCCAAAATTCTTCCTAGTGCAAAGAATAAAGTTGATTTGTCACATAATCATGAACTGTGAAAGAAGTTAAACATTGTTTTACCTGGGTTAAGTGTGTCACTGTCCAACATTCCTCCTTCACAAAAACTCTCCAGCTCCTCCGGTTTGACTTTGTCCCATGGGACGTAAGTAACACCCAATTCAACATCCCAATACTGCTTATAATCTGCCTTTATTCCTTTGTTTAAGGCCCAGGCAATCTATAACCAGTGAAAATACACAATGAAAGGAAAAGAAAAGTGGGTCAGAAGTCTTCATAGTACACTATCCCCATCACTCTACTCATCTGAACAAGGCAGGCAGTGAGCACCCTGGACTGCTGTCCGCATATAGTACTTATAGACTCCTTGACATAGGTTAGTGGCTCTTCTGTCTTCTCATTTTGCCTCAGGATAGAAATCTCTTCACACTCAGCATAGCCGGCATACAACAAAGAAAAAGTTCATCAAGAAGAAGCCCACCATATTGGATACCACTCAAGGTCTACAGATATGGCAACATCTTTTTACAGTATACACCAGAGTAGACGAAGGTGCTAACACAGGGCAACACTGAATCTGACCCCCCAGAGATGGCTGTTTGTGTACTTGTATTTTTATGTCTGTCGATATTTTTAACAGTTAATTCTAAAAGATGGCAAACCTTAAATTGTGGAACATTCATATTTTTATATAAAAAATTTTACTAGAAAATATTATCTTTACAGTACTCAACTTCATTTGGAAAAGCAAAAAACCCAGGATAGCCAAAACAATCTGGAGGCATCACAATCCCTGACTTCAAACTATACTACAGAGCTACAGTACTGAAAACAGCCTGGTACTGGCATAAGAACAGACAGGAGGACCAGTGGAACCGAATAGAAGACCCGGATATCAATCCACACATCTTCAAACACCTGATCTTTGATAAAGAAGCAAAAAATATCAAATGGAAAAAAGAAAGCATATTCAACAATGGTGCTGGCATAACTGGATATCAACATGTAGAAAAATGGAAGTAGACCCCTATCTATCACCATGTACAAAATTCAAGTCCAAATGGATCAAAGACCTCAACGTAAAGCCAGCCACACTGAACCTTATAGAAGAGAAAGTGGGAAGTACGCTTGAACGCATTGGCACAGGGAACCACTTCCTAAATAGAACCCCAGCAGCACAGACACTGAGAGAAACAATTAATAAATGGGACCTCCTGAAACTGAAAAGCTTCTGTAAAGCAAAGGACACGGTCAACAAGATAAAACTACAGCCTACAGAATGGGAAAAGATCTTCACTAACCCCCCATCAGACAGAGGTCTGATCTCCAAAATATACAAGGAACTCAAGAAATTGGACAACAAAAGAACACATCATCCAATAAAAAAATGGAGTACAGACCTAAACAGAGAACTCTCAACAGAGGAATCTAAAATGGCTGAAAGACACTTAAGAAAATGTTCAACATCCTTAGTCATCAGAGAACTGCAAATCAAAACAACTCTGAGATTCCATCTTATACCTGTAAGAATGGCCAAGATTAAAAACACTGATGACAACTTATGCTGGAGAGGCTGTGGGGAAAAGGGAACACTTATGCATTGCTAGTAGGAATGCAAGCTGGTACAACCCCTATGGATGTCAGTGTGGCGATTTCTCAGAAAATTAGGAAACAACCTTCCTCAAGACCTAATAATACCACTTTTGGGTATATATCCAAAAGATGCTCAATTGTGCCACAAGGACATGTGCTCAACTATGTCCATAGCAGCTTTGTTTGTCACAGCCAGAAACTGGAAACAACCTAAATGCCCCACGATCGAAGAATGGATTAAAAAAAAAATGTGGTACATTTACACAATGGAGTACTACACAGCAGAAAAAAATAACGACAGCTTGAATTTTGCAGGAGAATGGATGGAACTAGAAAGCATTATTTTGAGTGAAGTAACCCAGACACAGAAAGACAATTATCACATGTACTCACTCATAGGTGGTTTTTAAACATAGGACAAAGAAAACCAGCTTACAAACCACAATCCCAGAGAATTTAGACAACAATACGGACACTAAGAGAGATTTACATAGATCTAATCTACGTGGAAAGTAGAAAGTATAAAAAGACAAGATCTCCTGAATAAATTGGGAACATGGGGACCTTGGGAGAGGGTTGAAGGAGGGAGGGGAGTAGAGAAAAATACAGAACTCAATAAATATTAAAAAATTAAAAAAAAAAAGAAAATATTATCTTTAAAGCTCCAGTTAAATAGATAACTGCATGCTGTAATCCCAGTACTCAGGAATCGGATGAAGGAGGATCAGAAGCTGAGTTCAAGGCCAGTCTGAGACCTGTTTCTAAATGAATACACAAGTAAATAAATAAGCTGGCCGGAGGCAGTGACAGACTGCTTATCTAGCCTACATTAAGATCCTGGTTAAATTCCTAGCACATTATTAAGAAAAGAAAATGTTATTAAGAATGTTATGTTAGCGCCAGGTGGTGGTAGTGCACACCTTTAATTCCAGCACCTGGGAGAAAGAGGCAGGTGGATCTCTGTGACTTCAAGGTCAGCCTGGTCTATAAGAGCGAGTTCCAGAACAGGCTTCAATGCTAGAGAAACCCTGTCTCGACAAACCAAGAAAAAAAATTATGTTAGCTTAACAATAAAATGACTCCTAATGGTATTCTTGTATATCCATAGATCAGTGCCTTGCTCAGCCATCACCAGAGAAGTTTCTTGCAATTGATGGGAGATAACACAGAGACCTGGAAGTCCTAAATGGGAAGCTTTATCAACACCCACTCAGGGTTCAAGGAACTATGTGGAAGAGAAGGAGGAAGGAAGGATGTTAGAGACTCTAGTTTAAGCCAGACAGGGTGCCAGCACCGAGAGAGGGAAGCGGACATAGCTCCCACCTCTAACCAAGAAGTCATCTGCAATTGAAATCTTCTTACAAAGGAAAAACCCTTTTCCAAGGGAGTCTCCCTAGGTATAGTAACTTCAGGGTAGGCCCCATGCCCAGCAGTGGATGCCAACACTAAACAAGTTTTGGTTTTTTAGGGGGGTGGGGGGGGGAGGAACTTGGTCTTTAGCTGCTTTGTTGGGCATTTCTGTCTCTCTGATCTTTTGCTTGTGTGTTTTGGATTCTGCATCTGTGGAATGTATGATGTTTTCTGTGCTTCCCCTTTGGGTTGTTGCTTGGTTTTTTTTTTTTTTTTAAAGAGAGAGGGTATGGAATTGGGGGTGGGGTAGGATCTGGGAGGAGAAAAGCTTGATCAGAATACACTGCATGAAAAAAAAACTTTCTTAATCAAAAAGAAACTAAGGAAATTGTCACATAAAACTATATGTCAACTAATGTGCAACTGCTTTTAGGAGGATTTTTAAGGAGGCTTTTATGCCTCAAGCCATTCCCAAGCAGCAAAGTTATAGTTAAAACAAATCCCCCCCAAACTCCATATAATTCTGCATTAAACCCTTTTATAAATGATAAAAATGTACCTTTATGGATTTCTGGTTCACTTTATAGTTTCCCCGGCTCAGTTTCTGCAGGGCACGGTATGCATCCTGCCTGTGAACCATCACGATATAGGCACAACCTCTGGGAGGAATCATCTGTCCAAAATATTTCAGCATTACACAAGGCAATGACAAAAACAAAGACCATGGTACAGACCCCTCCTCATCAGTGCGCAAGAGCTCAAGGTCTTGCCAAGCACTTGCCAAGCTTGAACAAAGCTGGACGCCCCCTCCCACCCTCAAAGACAGACCTGTAGGGTTAGACTCATTCAATTTTGGTTTTAATTAAGTTGTGCAAATTTTGTTACATACTTTCCTAGAAAGACATTTTAACATGGCTGTGCAAGAAACCACAACTACAGAGAATGTTAAAGTGAGCAGGAGCAGCCCAGCCTGCAGCTGCCTCCTACAAGCCTATGCCCATTCTACCTCAGAGCACAAGACTCTCAACAAGAACTGGGCACATCTTAATCAGCACCCTTAGGGGAGTAAGTACTCACATTAATTGATTCAATAGGACCAAACTCTTCTAAGAGACTGGCAACATCCTGCTGAGTAGTCCTTTTGTCCAGCTGTCCCACCCACAGTGTGGTACTACAAACTGAAAAGAAGTCAGTGATGAAAACAGTCATTTTATCCCAAGCAGCACAGCACATCATTACATGTCATTTCTATGTGACATTACAATGTCAAAGTTTAAATAGGAATATCCATTTATAAATTACAGACACTTAAAGAGTTTAGAAAATTAGGTATTTAGAAATTAAACCAGGACATTAAATTGTAAAAACAATGGTTACTTTGTGACTAGACTTAAAAATGCTCATGAAAACCAGGTCCTAAGAGCAGCGACTTGCCTGCCGGCAAGGAACAGAATGTTGTAGGATAATGCTCTTGTACACTGTGAAGATTTGTCACTCTTGACTTGAACCTAAGTCTCTATTACCAAGCAACCCAGCCATTAACATGTATAGGCACCCACTTCTAACTTGAGTTTCTTTTTGTATGAGTCTCATTGTAAATACGTACTGATCACTATTATGAATTAAATTAATTGTAATAGTTAATGATTTACAAGTATTACAAATATTAAGAGTATTTCTACTATACATATTTGAAAAATGATGAAAATCAAGAGGTAACACAAGCTAACATAATCTATAAACTGCTAAATCTTTATCAAAGAGGGACATAGTTATGCCAGTGGAAAGACACCTTCTCGTATAAAGAAGCACTAAGACTGTGCAGTACACAAGGAAGACATAAGGAAACACTATTCAGAATAAAACTCAATCATAATGATAAAGTTTCATTTATGGCTTTGCTAACAGTCATAAAACATCTTAACCCACACCATGAAAAGACAAAGAAGTAAGTGTGCAGAAAGGTTCATTACTTACCACTTGTAGTTTCTGACTTGATCTGAGGGAGGCCTTTTTGTCGCCTTTCCCTCTCTTTTTCTCGATCTCGTCTTTCTTGAGATCGAGACCGAGGTGAGTGCCGGCGTCTGTCCCTGGACCGGGACCGAGAACGTCGGTGGCGGGATCTCCGAGACCTAGAGCCAGATCTAGATCTTCTTCTTTTGGGTGACCTAATACATTTTCATTTATGAGATGGAAGCACAAAGAGAAAAGGTAAAGAAGCACATATTAAGTTGAAAAATGAAACACACCAGGTGAGTGAGTGAGTGACTCTACAAGAACTCAATAACAGGGACTGCATGGCTATAATTTAAACAGAAATAAACATGGCTAGACCACTTGTGACTGTACTCTGTTAAACATCTCCAACATTGCCCACAATTCCATCTGCACGATTAAGAAGCCAGTCCTCAGGGCTGGAAACACAGCTGCTATTACCTTCTTCTACAAATGTCTTCTCTTTAGCAATTGAAAACACACTTGAACTGGGACTACTATGACATTTCCACTTTTGTTGGCAACACTGAAATACAACTCCTACAAAACCACATACTCAGGCACTAAATCAACTCAAATGAAATGAAGGTGAAGAGCTTTGGATCTGAAGACATTTTTACTTTTTTGAGTCTTTTTAGACAGGGTCTCATATATCCCAAGCTGGCCTCCCACTTCAGATGCGCAAAGGCTGGATTATAGGTGCACCACCAGACCATGAAGTGCTAACGATGGAGTCCAGGGCTCTAAGCACACTAGGCAGGCACTCTACCAACTAACTACAACCCAAGATGGAACTAAAAAAAATAAAAAACAGCATTACTTTTGATGCCTTCTGCCTATGGACCAAGGGTTAACACTGTGAATATCAGAAAAACCTCAAGCTAGGCATGGTGGACATATCTTTAATCCCAGGACACAGAAGGCAAGGTCAGGTGAATTGCTCTGAGTTTAAGGCCAGCCTGGTCGACACACAGTGAGTGAGACCCTATCTATCTATCTCAACACAAAACCAAAGAAAACCGTATAACTGACTCTTCTGTCTCCTCTGACACACAGCTGCAGCTTTCCTGTAAGTTACCTGGATGCTGACCTAGATCTTGACTTTCTGCTCTCCGGCACGTGCCGCTTAACCTCTGGGATACAAGGCTGTTCTACTTCCATTTCCTTAAAAAAAAAAAAAAAAAAAATCAGAAAATGAGAAATCTGGAAATCGTAAGGACAAAAGGTCAAAAATCTTAGTTACAAATACTAATTTTCTAGTCAGACCAAATATTAACTAGCCACCACTAAGGGAAAACCAAAACTTTCGACTGTATGCACACTGAGGGGGAAGTTACTCTGTACAAACGACACTGTGAACCAGGCGCCGACACACACTAGCTTCAGCACTCACAGTTCATAGTACTGTGGTGGGTGACTTCCACTCAACTTTTAGAACAAAAAGTTAATGAGTGCCCAAAGATCTTCAACATATTGAAAAATCAAAACAGCAGACAAAGGAAGAAGGAATGTGCATATAAATAAACCCAAGAAACTATTACCTGTTGATGTGGTTTTTGTGAAAGGGGTTCATTTTGTGGCTGAAAAGTAGGTTGGAAAGTTGGTTGTACTGGTGGAGTTGGGGGAATTCCAGGCTGAGGCATCCCAGGTTGGGCCATCCCAGATTGGGCCATCCCAGGTTGGGCCATCCCAGGTTGGGCCATCCCAGGCTGCGGCATGGGAGGAAATGGAGGTGCAGAGAGAAGCCCAAATCCTGGCATCTGTCCATTAGGAGGAAGTGGAACCTTTCATTTTAAAGAAGAGTTAAATCTATTTTAAGTAACAGCAACCAAAAATAATTTAAGTTATTTTATATAAAACTTTATTAAATTTTAATTAAGAAAAGCGACTTAATTTCTCTATGTCTAACTTTTCTCAAAACCACTGTTACATATTCAAGTATGACATAGATGACAGGTTCTAAGACTCAAAACTCTCAACAGTGATTGAAGATACTGTTTCATTTACCCAAGGAAGCAGTGTGACAGGCTAGCCCTTAGCCAAAGAGGTACTGGATTACCAATCATCTTCCTTCAACTTTTTAACAGAAGAAAAAATGGCTGTAATTTCTAGATTCCTGGGAAAAAAAAGTATTTTGTGTGCTAGGCATGATGGTATACACCTGAGTGTCATATGCTAAAGACCAGGCTTGTTTACAAATGGAATTCTAGGACAGACAGAACTACACAGAAACAAGTTTCTGTCTCAGAAACAAGTTCAAAACAAAACAACAAGCAAAAATTAAATGGTCTTACAGTGTAACCCAGGCTGGCCTGAAACATACAATTCTCCTGTCTCAGTACCTCAAATGCTGGGACTGTGTGTTAATGTCATTCCTGACTATGTGTGCAATTTTAAAAAAATCTACCAAAGGGTGTTTAAAATTTCAAGTAAAATTCACGATATAAGAGCAAAGAACAAGCTGACGTTTCTGCATGTACAATTCCAACACCAACTGACTGTACTCAACTAATTACGTCCCAAAATACCTTTCTATAAGAATTTAGAAATTGTTGGTAAAGCTGGGTAGTAATGGCACACACCTTTAATCCCAGCAATCAGGAGGCAGAGGCAGGCAGATCTCTGAGTTCAAGGCCAGCCTGACCTACAGAATGAGTTCCAGGACTGTCAGGGATGTTACACAAATAAACCTTGTCTTGAAAATCTAATCGACTAACCAGCAAACAGAAATTGGGGGTAATATGTGTGTAATAAAATATCTGGCAGTATGTTCATGTGTTTTCTTCATTATTTGAATAGGCCTCCTAAATAAGCCATTAAAATCATAGTACCAACTATATGTCATCGAATGAAAAGAATGATCTGGAAATAATACAGACAAGAAAATTCGCAGGTAGTTTAAGACTGTATCTAGGCACCCTTCCCATAGGCTGTAAAGCAATGTTTCCCAAGGCTGGTTGTGCACAAAAACCACTGTAGTATTAAAAAAAAAAAAATCAAACAAATTCCACAGATTACCTAAAATGATTATAAGGTAGCAGGCTCTGTGTCTTTAAAGTCCCCACTCCATCCCTAATGTAGATTCATAGCAAAGTGAGCATACAGTATTTAGCAAAATAAATTCAATAACCCAATCCCTAATTTCTGTAACTCTCCATATGTTTTTGCTGCATAATACCAACCGACTATATTACCAACACCAATGCTTAAAGCACTCTACAGCAGAGCACACAGGAAAGAGACATACAGCAAAAGAAACAGCTGTGTGACTAAGAAGTTTCTTTAAACAGAACTGTAATGTCACTAAACTACTTTAACTAAAATATCTATTATAATAAGATGAGCATGCTATGTTTATAAACTTGTAATTAAGATAAAAAGCAACTCAAAATAGTTGCCATTCCACAGCTTTCACTGGGGCTGCAGTTCTCCTTAGCAAATTACACAGTAATAATGCTCAGAGGTACAAACGGGTCTCCAAAAACAGATCTTGAATTCATAAAACTCAAGACAAGAAAAATGCCTGTATGTTGTGGGAGCCCACAAAAGTGGATCCACTTCCCCTTGACTAAAGGTCAGAGTTCAGACCTATTCTCGTTCCTTTAAGGAAGGTTATATGACAGGAGGTCTGACCCAGGGTGTGGCTACTACCAGGATGTGTTGACCTACGGTGTGATTACTTTGTTCTTTGCATCTTGGTAAAGAAGCCTCTTGCCTCCCCTGTTTGGATCAGGGCATATAAAGTCTATGAGAAATAAGCATGAGGCGAATCTCAGCATTTCCTAGATGCCCTCCTGGCTCTATCAGTGTCTCTAGTCTCTTTCTTAATCCTCATGCTTCCCTCCAAGCACAGACGAATAAGCTGGGCAGGACCCGCCTGGACGCAGGATAGGACAAATGGCCCTCAACGTGGGGCTTAGGAGATACAGTACCTGATGGTGCACTGTATCCTGCTGCATTCCCATCATCCGAGGTGGAAACTGATCCATACTTTGATGCTGTGTGTAGGCTGTCTGCTGCATGCCATCCCCAGGATAGCCACTAAAACAAGGTGAGTACTTCAGTTACTTATTCAAAAGCACTTAAGACTCTTAGTCACATTTACACTGCAGAATGCCACTCAGGAGTCACAGGTAATCAACAAATATTATTCTAACTCTGAAAAGGATACAAATTGTCTTAATATAAGTTTACAAAATAAAGACCCCCACTGAAATGTGTTTCAGCCCTGTTAGATTATGCTTTGTAACTGTTACCAACTATCAAAGAATTAAGAAGAGACTCACAATGGCACCTGTGGAGGAGGGGGCGAGGTGGTAGAGGGTACTGGCACAGCAGGAGCAATAGTAGGTGTGGCCATAGCAGGTGTAGGAGGGGCAGCAGCAGCAGCAGCCGCAGGGGCTACTGTGGTGACAGCAGCATCCTCTTTCTTTGCATCTTCCACAGCTTCAGGCTCATCATCATAATCGAATCTATCAAGCAGCTTCTGTAATGTGTACGGCAATGTTCCACTTAAAATACCGACTGAGTCACCAAACCAGAAACTTTACAGAGTAACATGTCTGCATCAGCTACACCCCCTACCACACTATGTACAGTTTCTTTTTCTCTTCTATGTCTTGAGGAGTTTGGTACAAAGAGAGACAATTTTGACATAAATGTCACATTAGAAAAATACAATTTAAATTCTACTTTTCTTCTCCAATTATAAAAGCAGTGTTTTCTTTCTGAATATTAACTGCTTATTTCATAATAAATTCAGCCATACACTTATATATCTAAATATTTATTTACTGAAGCTTCTAGAACTCTGTGTCCATGCCAACAGGTGTGTGCTTTCAGGCAGCTAGACCTATTATGTCCACAGACTGTCCAGTCAAGAATATACTAATATAATCAAAGAAAAAGTTATGGTATAGGACAGGAACAGAAGAAGTCTCTTAGATGTTTACTCTAGCAGTTTCTTTCTCAAAACTTTACAGCTTACACCAATTACCAGAAACTTTCATTAAAAACAATAAATAAGGGCTGAAGAAATGGCTCAGTGGTTAAGAGCACTACTGACTGCTCTTCCAGAGGACCCAGGTTCAAATCCCAGGACTCACATGGCAGCTCACAACTGTCTATAAATCCAAGATCTGATACCTGCATACAGACATACATTCAAGCTAAACACCAATGCACATAAAATAAAAATAAATATTTAAAAACAAACTCAATCCAAAGTTCACAAATCTAGAACAGTGATTTAAAAATAAATTTAAAAATTTTAAATAAAAATAATAGCATTTTAAGATAAAAAGTTAAAAATAACAGTAATTTAACATAAAACTTATTGTGCCAGGGTGATGGTTAGCCTGTCATGCAAGCCTGACACCTTCAAGTGCCATCCTTGGAACCCAATGGGGGCGGGAGAAGACTCCTAGAAACTGTCCTCTGACCTCCACATGTATGTAAACCATGGCATATATACATCACTCCCACACATCGTAACTTATAAAAAAATTAATCTTATTAAAAACAGGGAATGCACAACATTGAGCAGTTATATTTTGCAATTATAAAAAACTTGTGATACAGATCTATTTTTAAAAATATATATAGAGACAAGGAAACCAAGGCTCAGGAGGTTAAGAAACATAAACCAAACTACAGTTGGTGAATGTTGAATCACGGTGGACACTGATTTTTTTTTGTGGTTTATTATTATTATTGTTGTTCCTTTGATTGGCTCTGTAGGTGGAACGCACAGCCATACATGTGCACAGCTAGCAAAATACCAAGCAACACACTCCTGCCAACCTTTTTCCTTTAAATGTTTGTTGCCTCTTTTGTCTTGACACTGGGGACAGATCAAGACAGCAGACCACGCACAGTATGGCTGTGTTCCACATTAACTGTGCCTGCAGCTTTCTGTTTTTATTTCTGAGATTCTAACATAACCATCCCACTACTCTATTCCCTTCACTCCTCCAGCCCTCCCACATACTCCTTGCTCTATTCCAAATTCATGTCCTCGTCTTTTCTTGGTTTTGTTTCTTCTTTTTCTTTTCAAAGCCTGGTGCCTGGAATGGAACACTGGGCCCTCACCCGCTAAGCAGGGGTTCTCTCCCTGAACCTAGTGTGTATTTTCATTTGAATTACAGTCTCTCCAAAGTCCCCTGGAACCTGAGATTCTAGTACCTTGGCCTCTGAGTAGAGGGGGTTGTAGTCTTGTGCTACTGCCGGTTTACATGTCAGATCCAAAACAACCTGAGTGTCCAGTTCACATCTGTCACCCAGCACCCAGAAGGCTGAGGCAGAAGTGCTGGGCGTTTGCTGTTAGCCTGTTCTACAAAGAGAGTTTCAATCCATTGTAGAGTTGCACCCTCTCAATCAGTAGAGAAACACAGATGGAGGCCGGGCAGTGGCTGCGCACGCCTTTAACCCCAGCACTACAGAGACAGAGTCAGATGGATCTCTGTGAGTCTGAGACCAGGAACCCTGCCTCAAAACACACACACACACACACACACACACACACACACACACACACACACACACACACACACGAAAGAAAGAAAGAAAGAAAGAAAGAAAGAAAGAAAGAAAGAAAGAAAGAAAGAAAGAAAGACAGAAAGAAAGACAGAAAGAGAAAAGAAAAACCACAGGGGGATCATTTAGCATTTGCCCCAAGGCTGATAAGTTGCATTCCATCCCTGGGAGCCATGTTGTGGAGGGAGAGATCAGAATTTTTCTGACCTCCACTCTTGTACTATAGCATTTCCCTCTCCCTCACACAAAATAAGATGAATGGATACACAAAAGTTTAAACATAAAGGATCACATAGAAGCAGAAGATCAGAACAGCTGTTACCCAGATCAAGAATTCCTTTTTGCACCAGACAGAGTCTTAGGCAACTGGACAAAATGAAGAGAACCACTGATTGTGGGTGAACACTGATATTTTGTACTTCAAATGCCTGTGCTCAGCTTCCAACATGCAGATGTTTCTTTCCAGCTGTGCCTGTTGTGCCCATGGCTTCCACCCCAGGCCCCTAACTCATGTTTTCTGCACTGTTCTACCTAGAACAGACTTATGGTACACTTTACAAACTCAAAGTCATGAATGGAAGGGCCTTCCTGAGACAACACGGTACACAGAACTAAACCCAGTGTAAAGAGTATATGCCATAGCAAATTTCTTCTTCTTTTTTTTTTTTCTTGTTGTTTTGTTTGAGACAGGGTTTCTCTGTGTAACAGCCCTAGCTGTCCTGGAACTAGCTCTTGTAGACAGGCTGACCTCTAACTCACAGAGATCTGTCTGCCTCTGCCTACCAAGTGCTGGGATTAAAGGCGTGCACCGCCACCCAGCAGCAAATTTCTTTATTCAGAAAACACTAGTTGTTTTCTGTACTTCTGGTACATTGCAGTTTATATTATATTATATTAATTTATCTTATGGTACCAACAAGATACATTATTTAAGTTTTAATAGTCATACATATTGATCTGGAAAGACTTGAATCAATTATAGAATCTCTAGTTTAGCAAAAAGAATTAATTTTCAATGGTTTAGAGGAAATGAAAGATGTAGGAAGATCTGAATAAAAGTGCTCCCAGTGCCTCGCTGAAAACAGACTTTAGTTCAATGAAAGCACACATATACAGCCATACTTCCACTCCCCAGCAGAGGAATTCCTTTTTTTGGAAACCTGATGGAACTAACAACTACTTCAGTTAAACCAGCAAGCTAAGTATTCCCATAGCCATGGTCTTTACTCAGTATTTCCTACCACTGGTGTAAGAAGAAAAGTAAGAGGAGCAGATGTTGAAGAATGTCAGATTCAGCACTACCTAGAAATCCCAGGAGAACCACCTAGAAAACTAAGCACTCAATACTGTAACTAGCTACAACAGGATAAACATCAGCCTTTTCTCTATGGCATTATTATCCAAATTCAAAGCGCTAAGGAACATTAAAAAGACTAGGAATCCAAGGATAAATGAAACAAGAAAGCAGTAAGGCCTATATAAAGAAAGCCAGAAAAACATTGGAGTTTACTACGGAGATTCTGGAGCAGTGCATACCAAAGCTAAAGGGGTACATTTATGGTACTGTCCACCCAACAAGCAGGTTTTGATGGGTGATGTATGTTAAAACTTAGATATCTAATATAGAGAACAGCTGTAAGGTCCAATGTCATATGGCTGTCACCGTGAAGGTAAAATATTTGAGATCACATTATCACTTAATCAACAGAAAAGTAAGAGGGCTCTGGACTCAATCTTCCCAACAAGAACTAGGGTGTCCAGAAGAAGCTTCCCAAGGGCCACAGCACAAAACTCTACCTCAATTTCTAGTCTGTTGCTCCTCGGAATGTTCTCTTACACTAACTCCTTAAGAAAAATCTCACACAGCTGCAGAGACAACTCAGCAGCTGAGAGCTATGACTGCTCTTCCAGGGGACCTGGCTCAAGTTCCCAGCACCCACATGGTGACCACAACCATCTGTAGCTCCAGTTTTAGGGGATCTAATGCCCTTTCTGACCTCCACTGGCACCAGGCATGCACATAGATCACATATATACTTCGAGGCAAAACATTTATACATATAAAATAAATCTAAGAAGAATCTTCCCATCCAATCATTCACCCATCATAGATACTACTTATGATTTATACGAAGGACCTAGACATAAGACCAGGAATAACCCAAGTAAGCCTGAAAAAATAATTAAGCAGATGGACATTTGGAAGTAAAGCATGTATACATATGCTGAGTGGTCAGGTACTTGTACTGGCTAAGACCCTGAGTTCAATTCCCAGCACCAGATATATGTATCTCTTTAACTGTTAGGATGCAGAAATAAACACTGGTGTGACAAGGCAGTGTTAAGAAAACAACAACAAAAACAAAAAAGAAACCTCCCCAAAACAACAAAAATCAGACATGAAAACAAGTAAGACTATAGAAAAAAAAAAGAGGTAAATTAGCCACTTTAAAAATAGAAGCACTTAAAAAAAACCTTGAATGATAATGTAAAAGACTTTACTCCAAAAGGACTAGAGAGACAAACACAGGACACAGAAGTAGAGAACAATTAGAAGAATACAGAGCTTTTCTTCTGAGGGTGGGGTGGGTGGTGGTGGTGGTGATAATAAAGAACAGAGAGATTTCCAAATGGAAACCACACAGGAACTTACGTTCATTTATTCATGGAAATAGACCTACAAGCACAGATACAAACATCTTTTCAAAGCACCCTGGAACAGCTTCTTTTTGCTTTACAATTCTATTCTGTTTTCCCTACAAATATACATTCCTCCTGTGTGTGTGTAGACAGGTTTGTGCTCGGTATCTTCACCTGGTCTTGGTCTTGCTCTGTGTCTCACAGGCTAGGCTGGACTGGGCAACCAGCAATCTCCATGCAGCTTTTACATGGATAATAGGATGGGAGCTCGGGTCACCATGCTGGCACAGCAAAAACTTTACTAGCCACACCATCTCTCTAGCCCTGTTTATTCCTTTTTCACCCAAAATTTAATCCAGTCTTTTTTACATTCAGTAGTCACTTATCAATCATTAAGCTAACATAATGAAAACTGGCGTTTACCTACAACACTGATTACTAATTATTGGCAGATAAAATTTTTATCTTATGTTAGAAAGAATCATAAATTTTAGTGCTCATGAAATCAAACATGCCATTTAATGCTATGATTTTAAAACCATCTTTTTTTTAAACTATGAAACTGGAAAAAGAAATTTTAAACAATCATAACCCCAACAAAAACATGAGACAAAAGTAGAGCTGTCTGGTTTGAACCCCACAGCTCACAAACCCGCACCCCTGGTGGCAGTATTTTAAACATGCCTATTAAGTTTCATTCTGAGATGCTCTGCATGGGCTCAAGTCAACACTTGATTCCCCGCTGGTAGCCTTTCTGGGAGACAGTGAAAACTTGGAAGATGGCACTTAGTTGAAAGAAAGCTACCAAGGGCATGTTTTTCCAGGATCCTTTTCCCCTCCCCTGCTTTCTGTCCACTTTAAATTGAAGAGGCTCATTTGCCACGTGATCCTACTGCAAACCATGGATTCAACTCTCTGATACCAGGAACCAAAATTAAATCTTCCCTTTCAATTTGTTCTCTTTGGTATTTGGCCCCAATCACACAGAAACACAGCTAAAGATGGCAAGGCACACTGAGTATGCAGAGAGATGCTGGGGTCACCCCAGGACTCACATCACAGACACGGTAACTACAGTTATCACAGCAACAACAAATGTCTATCAGTAGCAAAACAGATAATCTGAGTGCTCCATCTACTGGAGTCTTAATAACCATTCACACAGAATGTACACAGACCTAATGATAAAGATCAAAACAAAAGCACAGACTCATAGTATATTACTTCTGGAAAAGCATACAACAAAACCCGACAGCATCACTGCTAGGGACGAGTGGGGCTAGTGAAGATTTTCCTTCTGTTTGCTGTTCTTTATTCTTTAAACTTGTTTATAGTGAGCCTACATGACACGTGTAACCAGGAAAAAACATTTTGATATTGAGGAGGAAAACTCAAACCACAGACAAAAACAAACAATCCAGAGAAGCTGCGAAAGAGAGTCCACAATGCACATGGGTAAGACAGACAAGTGGGGTGATGTGAGAAGCGTACCTTGTCAAATGCAGTTTTTTGTTCAGGTGGGGGAAAAGCAGCTTTTTGCTCAGGTGGTTGTGTAGGAGCTGTCTTTAACTGAGCTGTGATAGCCTGAACCTGAGCCATCACAGCATTGTCAAGGGCGGGAGACTGTGGTTTTGGAGGCTGTTGAAAAGTCTGAAGGATCTGCTGCAGCTTAAAGAATGGGAAAACCGATAAACCACACAACAAAGCATCATCATCAAAGTTAATTTACTACAAAGGAAAGAATCTCAGAGGGACTGAAAATAGCATAGGCAGTAAGTAAACTGGACAAAGAATCCACCTTTCACTAATGGCTAAATTTGTGAATGAACATATTACAGGGTATTGCTTACAGTTCAAATGTATGCTGACAATCCCAAAGAGACAAACAAAGCTCAAAGAAAAGAGAAAACACATGGAATTGTAACAGCGACTTTTCTAGAAATACAGAAAATGTCATTCCAATCTTGAATCAATCCGAAATACTAGAATTGTGAGCAACAACACCTGCCACTTCAACAGCTCAAGGTCTTTCAAAGAAGTACTACCATTTCCTTAATTTTCACATCTGCATTGTCTTCTTAACTCTAACTCATCACATTAGCTCCCTAGCAAAGGATACTCTCCCATCAAGGAGCATATGAAGGAGCAATGGGAAACAGCACCAAAAGAACCTAGCTCTGCAAGCCACTGGAGCATTAAGCAGCTTACCTGCTGGCCTTGAGTTGTCTGAAACAGCTGAGCCACAGCAGCAAAGGCATCAGAGCTGGGCAACTGTGGTACAGCAGGCATGGAGTTTGTGGGAGCTTGTGCAAGTTCAGAAGAGGCTTTTACTGGGGGTGGAGGTGAGCCTAAAAAGCAAAGTGCATTAGGCCGCAAAAAAACCAACCAAACAAACAAGAACAAAAGTCAACACCCTTCCCCCACCCCTGGTTTAAAACACCTTTCAAGTTTTGCTGCTAAAACAAAATTCCATTCAGTTTAACTTGTCGTTAGTAAGGTAGGGGTGTGTGTGCACATTCTCATTTGAAAAAAAAGAATTATAGGAAGAAAAAACTACCTTCCAAATGCAAACCCAAGTTTCGTTCCTATGGATAAGGTCCTATCAATTCAAAAATGAAACCTTTCCTGTACAGAAACTTCAATTCTTTCTAAAGTTTTCTTTTGTTTAAAAAGATAAAAAAAAAAAAAATCAAGCTTTTTCATATGGTTTTCCTCCCAACTCCTCCTAGATCTTCCCCAGCTCCCCTCTCTGAATTCACACTCCTTTTTGTCTCTCATTAGAAAACAAACAGGCATATAAAGAATAAAATATGATAAAACAAAAACCAAACCAGAAAAGGACAAAACAAACAGAAGGAAAAGAGCCAAGACACCAGTGCACTTTTAGGAACTTTTCTTCCAGTCAGACACACCACTGTACCTTCATTGTTGGTGACATTTTCTGCTACTGGAACAGCATTACTGGTTCCTGCGGCCATGTCCAAAAGAGGTTGAATAATTTCAATTTTGAATACTCCATTTTTTTGCCAAAGATTTAGCACACGAACTATTTTACTCTGTTATATGCAAGAAAATGAACATACAATAAATATTTATAGAAACAGCGTATCATATCTGACTGTAAAGAGAAACCATTACTGTTTCATCAGGAAAAAAGTCCATCAGACTCATTCCCCAGTTAAAGAACTCAGATTAACCTTTCCTCCGTGGTATATTCTGAGGAAAGAAACACAGACAGACTACACACAGAGCAAATAAAAAGACAGACAGTAGTTGATAGCACTGTTCTTTACAAGAGTTACAAAGGAGAACACTGACAAAACTCAATCATCTTAGAAAAGTTCACGAAGTGAAGAATTTCTCAGGATGACCAAGGCAGTTAATCATTTAAGAGACTATCTGCATGTGGTCACACACGCCTGTGATGCCAGCACTCAAAAAAGGAAATTTGAGGCCCGACACCCCAGCACCAAAGACAATGAAAACAAACCAGTTTTTAAGTGGCTGATAACAAGAAAAAGATGTTTTATGGCCAAGAAAATATGAAGGAGATCCAAACAAAATTTTGTTATTCATGGGTACAGGTTTTAACTCCTATTCAAAGGGATCTTTTTATAAAATTATGCTTCAAGAGCCTAAGAATATACACACAGACTCTTAATAGCAACCGTGTTCCTCTTCATGTAAACTGTCTCCATTTTCATTATTGAGTATTGTACCCAGGATTCCATGCTGAGAAAGCGGGCCACAGTTATGTCAGACAGAAAAGATGCCTCGGAAAAGGGCTGTTTCCTAACTAAACCTGCATGTCTGCTGGTCTTTACCTTAGGGTTTTCTCTGAATCTCAAGTCTGACAGAGGAACATGAGAGAGGAAGTAAGCATTCTTTCTCTCTGTTTTGATCAAAATTAAAACAAATTCACGTTTCCTTCTGCTTCATAATTTCTTTCAGAATTCAGGGAAGCTAAAGCATGAGGTTGTGTGAGTACTCAATAAAATTGCTGTAATTCCCACCTATTCAGAGCACTTACGTGTAAGTGTCATCTTCCTTCCTTCTACAGTTCACTGTGAAACCGTGCGCGCATGTGTATGTGTGTGTGCATGCGTGCGCGAGCACAGTCTTATTGCAGATTAATATCACTTACATTCCTGCATGTTGGGAAGAACAATTCTGGGCCTTCTAGAAAAAGTAGCAAACTGGGAGGAGTATTCTCTCCATTACAGGGCTGTTTCTCATCCAAGGACACCGCTGTAGCTAAGGCTTACCATTCCTAGCAGATCTTCCTGCAGCTACCTAAGTGCTGAGATCAATAGTATGTGACACCCTGCGCAGCTAGTGATATTGTCTTTAAAGACAGTGCTTTCTGCACAAACCCTTTGGCTTCTTTATACTATGGTAAGAACATTTAACACTAACCACACCTTCTCCAGTAATATGCAGTGTACAACGCTGAGCTATTCCTTAAGTCCCATGTTTGACAGATCTCAGAACTTCACCTTGCCTAACCGAAACTTCAGACCCACCAACTCTTCACACCACACTTCCCAGCAATTACTGCTCTTCTCTGATTCTGCAATTCAACATGAGAAAAGTCCTTGTGCAGAGACCATGTGAATCTGCCATTTCACAAGGAAGCCAGACTAGGAAATGACCACTGCAGAGAAATTAAACTTAAGACTCAAGAATTTACTACTTGAAGATATTTCCATGTAACACAACAGGCATGAGTAACATGAATCTAAACACATAAAAATAAACCCAACAAGAATGCAAAATTTTAGAAGTGATTAACCATACCTTATCTTCAGATGGACAAAGATATAAATATTGGAATGTAGCAGTTATATTTTTAGAGAATCTTGGCCCAAAAACATCTTTATCAGTTCCAAACTGATGACGAGACTGTCTCACAATGGAATCAATGACATATAATCCTGGAACCTTGTATTCTGGTTTACACTGCAACAATAAAGGTACACAGTTAGTCTAAGAAAAGGAAAACCAGTGAGTGTGGTAGCACACACTTTTAATTCCAGCACCCCAGAGGCAGAGACAGGAGGGATCTAGGAGACTCAGTGTGTTCCACTTTAGTGAGTTCTAGGCCATCCAGGGCTACAGAGCAGAACTCTGTCTCCCCATCTCCCAAAGGGAGACCCAAAACAAATCTGACACCCATTATCTCACAAGTATG
Organism: Ondatra zibethicus; assembly: GCA_004026605.1. Lineage (NCBI taxonomy): Eukaryota > Metazoa > Chordata > Mammalia > Rodentia > Cricetidae > Ondatra > Ondatra zibethicus. The sequence goes on from PVIU01004162.1 coordinate 83,392, forward strand.
CAGCTCCACACACCCATCATCTACTGTGTAGAAACTACTTAAGTGTTCCAGCCAACAAACTAGCTGTCAAACTTCAAGTCTATGGACAGTTACATTCTTTGCTATCTCAGACTCCAAGGACTTGCCCCCAGATCCTTGACTTCCTCTCCAAAACTTTCCGGAGGCCATTACCATCCCACTTTCCTACAAATTCAGTTATTATTAATCTGATTCAATGACTTCCACCTTTTGAAATTACTAAAAAAATACTCTTAAACATGTTAGGTTTACCAGAGAAATAAAAAGTAAAAGGAGCTGAGCAGAGGCACAAGCCTTTAATCCCAGCACTAGGATCTCTGTGAGTTCGAGGCCAGCCTGGTCTACAAGAGCTAGTTCCATGACAGGCTCCAGGCTCCAAAGCTACAGAGAAACCCTGTCTCAAAAAAACAAAAACAAAAAAAGGAAAAGGAAAGGTCATTTGAGTCTATAAACTGGACGAAGGAAAAACAAAATATTACAGGCATTTCTGTAGGAAAAGGTATAGCCCTTCGGGAAAACAATTCAGCAACAAAAATAAATCCTTCTTTGACCATTAAGAATTTATGCTAAGGAAAACATGTATGTATGTTTTCCTTTTAAGGTTAGCTAGTGAAGCATTTTCAGTGAAAATAACTATTTACTGGCTAAGTAAATCATAGTAATAATCATACAGAGGGTTATTTTGTAGACGTTTATAATATATTCAGTAGGAAAGGCACATCAACAACCAGTACTGTGTCCATTTTCCTTACAAATGCACACACACATAAATAAAACCTAGGCAGACTCAGATAAACACTGTAGTAACTGGAAGCAGACGCATACATACGCATACATACAATCAAATGTTCTCCCCATTTACTTCTTTGCCCTTTGACCTGCTGCTCCAAGAAACTTCTGACAAAGCCAGCTACTCTGTATTTCATGGCCCCAAGGCAGATAAATTGATTAAGATGTCTGAAATCATTCTCAGCTCTCTACTGAGAAAGATGTGCTAGTCAGATACACTTTAAGACAAGACACAACCATGTAACTAAAAAAGTTTAATGTGATGGCAACAGGGAAAAGTCAGGGGGAAAAAGTAACTTCATTAAATTAAATTAAAAAGTAACTTCATCTGAAAAACTCACAATACAATTAAATGTCAACAGAGTGGATAGGCCAAAAGGTATGAAACAGGCAGGCCCTTAGGCTTGGGGAAAAGTCTCAACACAAAGACAACAAATTCTGTCGCCAGGTATGACAGAAGCTGAGCGCCAAGCTTTTCTACAATATTCAATGAATGGAAGTAATATGAAAAAATACCTTGTAAAACTTTCGTGTTTAAAAATTTCAATTACTGTTTTTTAAAAACATTCATTTTATGTGTATGAGAGTTTCGTCTGTCTATGTACCATGTGCATGTCTGGGGTTTGAAGAGGCCAAAAGAATGCACAGGACTCCCTGAAACTGGAGTTAAGGAAGAGTGTGAGCACCATGTGAGTGTTAGGAGCGAACCCAGGTCCTTTGGAAGAGCCTTCAGTATTCTTACCTTGTTGAGCCATGGCTCCAACCCCAGTAACTACTTTTTTCTAGAGTGTTTTTAGAAGCACACATCGAATCTCAATCCACACATGTGAATATATATCATAAACGAACATGGTAATAATGAAATAGTTACCTTTTTGATGAATTTCTCTACTATCTGAACAACATGCTTGTAAAGCTGAAAAAGGGGAAACCACAGCCAGGTTATATATTTCTATATCCCCAGTTAGTGAAATCACTCAAAACCTTAAAAATTTTAATTTAAAAATTTAGCAATTAACTCAAAGAGTCATAAGAAATAGTTCAAAATCAACAACTGCAAAAAAAAAAAAAAAAAAAACACTTGAGAAAGGAATTAATCAAAACAGAAACGACATACTCCATTCCAAAGAGAGTGAGCTTTCTTAATTGGCCAACCTTTATGAAGCAAAGTACCAGGTTATCGCCACATGGCAAAGAACAGAACCAAAACTAAGTAAAACATTTCTAAACTGACATTTACTAAAATGTGATCTTGGGTAACTAACTTGCTTGATTTCCCAAAGCCCACATTTTGACTTTTCTCACAGCTGCTTTGTAAGGAATAAAATAGTATAGTCACAAAGCTCCGGCAAAAGTTAACTCATGAGATAAATTCTGATGTTAAGAATATTTTAAATACTTTAAAATCGGAGCTGGCAAGATGGCTGAGTGGGTGTGGTGTTTGTTACAGAAGCCTGGAAAACTGAGTTGGATCCCTGAAACCCACATCAAGGTGGAAGAGGAGAACGGGCTTCACAAAGCTCTTCACTTGGCACACCCCTCACCCCTGCCAATAATAAACACTTAGAAAGTGTTTCCAAATTAAATATTCTTACCTTAATAGCTTTAATAGCAGCTTTAGTAATCAGAATCATCTTGGCTCTAGAGATGGGAGGTTTCATGTCCATCAGTGAAAAAAGCTTAAAAAACAAGAAATAAAGGTCAATTCAGGGGTCAATCCCCCATTTTACAAAGATATTTATACCCACTGGCATTTGTCGCTACAATTTGTCACTTTGGCTACACATCCAACATCAGCAACTTTTCTATACACGTGTATCACCACATAGAAAAGAAGAAAGGTATGAATACAAAGGCAAAAACATTTAAAAAGTTACAAAACTAGTCTTTTAAAAAACCAAAAAATCATAACTCCTCTGGACGGAGTCTGGCGGCAGTGTGATTTTATCAATGTTTAGTGTAATTTCAATTCCAAATCTTTATTGAGACTTCGAAGGACTTTCAATAACCTTAAGGTCATTCAGACAAACACGTAAAAAGTCAAGTAACAGATTTAAAACGCCCTTATAAAAGAGCTGTAATGCTAATGAAGAATTCAAACTTCTTCATGTGAAACCTGGCCTAGCACTCATAGTCAGACTTGTCCAACGACTCTTTATAGCAATCAGGTAACCTCTTGATCCCCAACACGCACTGATCTTCCCCCCCCAAATTAAATTTCTATATATTCAATAAATTAAATTCAACTAAGATGTTAATAATCAGAGTCTGAAAGGGTTATAAATATAAACCCTGAGATTAAACAGTTTAAGATCTGAGGAAATGAGGCCTGGGTATGACAGTGAGTCTTTAATCTCCTCGATACCTGGGAGGCAGAGGCAGACAGACCTCCATGAGCTCCAGGTCAGCCAAGGATAGAGTCCCCGTGCCTGGGGAGATGGTTCTGCAGCACAAGGACTGAGTAACCTCAAAGAAGCAGAAAGACATGAGAGGTTGTCCTCTCTGCACACACGTCCACATGCACTCTTTAGGTAACAACAATCACTTGAAGAGCGGTCTAATGACTGTCAAGCACATTTCAGGGTTTTGTGAGCAACATCAACCTCCCATGAGCTATCTCCATTTCCTCCCAGCTAACACTAATGTTTCAAGTGTGTATGTGCTACTCATACCATACTGACTAGACATAAACATCAGTCTAAAAAACAAGTCTCTTCCTAGGGTAAGAAGCCCTACCTGGCAGCGTGTCCTAAAAACTCACAATTTCATACTCTTTAAACTAGAGACAGTTGAGTACCTACACATAGAAAAGGTATGGGATGCTGGATACAGCCAATATAGGATTCAGATACTCTAAGCAGAAAAGGCTAGAAAATTTCTATAAATGTTAAGAAAATGGGAGAAATAACTTAAGATCTCACATACAAATTCATTTTCTGAAGAGATTTAAAAAAAAAAAGACTCACAACAGTCTATAACTCTAGCTGCAGGGGATCCAGTCCCCTCTACTGGCTGTGTGCACGTGCAAATAAACTCCCCCACCCTCTGTCTCAAAAATGTTCTCCTTGAGAATAACACTAAATGGAAAAGTAGAAAGCACACAGTAATGAGCGAAGCTAATCAAATCAGTGAACTACGACAAATTTAAGTATTTCAACTTAAAAACTCTAATCCTGCTGGGTGGTGGTGGCACACGCCTTTAATCCCAGCACTCGGGAGGCAGAGGCAGGCGGATCTCTGTGAGTTAGAGGCCAGCCTGGTCTACAAGAGCTAGTTCCAGGACAGGCTCCAAAGCCACAGAGAAACCCCTGTCTCGAAAAACCAAAACAACAACAACAACAACAAAAAAAACCACCAAAACTCTAATCCTGATTCATAAACATACAGTACACATTTACTATTCCTCCCATCTATGTACCTGAAAATAGAGAAAGGGCTGCAGAAAAGTTCATACGTGAGTCTCACTGCACATATTAAGTCTTGTCAACAGTAAGCAAGTCACTGTTTTCTTTTAAAATAAAGCCCAATGGGTGTACAAGACTGCTACTTCTTCCAAGCAAAAACAAACCATTGCTGTCATTTTAAAGATTAAAGCACAGGCTATTATATACCAACAGTCAACATTCAGGCAAATGAGTAACAAGAGGTGCCTAAGGAAGAAAAGCATTACTTCCATATCTAGCATGCATAGGGTAGCAGGGTGACCTCATTGCCTTTAAGATCTGTTTTCACATGACTCTTAGAAAGGTTCCACATTTTAGGTGATGCCCAAGAAGTGAATCTGAACTGAAGTGGTCAAATCTAGTCTTTTCTGAAGTCGACACTTCTTAATGGTGCATCCAATGCTGTTTATCAACTACATTTATGCAGAGAGCACTGACCATGATAGGGAGTTCAAGAAACAAAAAAACCCACACCAAGCAGGCATATTCTCCTCCCTGAATGTTGCATTCATTTGACAATGAAAGAGAATGTGGTATGTGCACTCAACAGACAGCAGGTGTGCAAATGGATCTTTAACACACTACTAACAGGTCCATGTCTGAAACAAGTATCTTCCAAAGAAAGCTGAAGAATTTGTGCTAAAAGGAAACCCAGAGTCTATTGAAAGTTAAGAAATACAACAAAGTACAATGAGCTGCACAAAGGAACATCAGAGCAAAGTGAAATCTTAAAACTCAAAAAAACACCTAGCACTATCAGATACTCTAAGGCTAAGAACACAAACCAAACTTTGTTCTTTCATATAGGACATGAAGCTTTTGTTCATTAGTGTGCATTTTTATGTGACATGAATACAGGTGTGTGCACGTCATGGTACATGTGGTGGTGGGGGGAGGGGGTCCGACAACAGAGGACTTTAGGTAGTCCGTTTTCTCTTTCCACTTTTGATACCAGGGACAGATTCAGGTTCTCTAATGCCTTTAAATAGCCCTTACCCACTGAGTTACCTTGCAGACCCCAGACACGAGTTTTTCAGTTATAAGGATTGCATGTAAGCAGAAACATATTGGGGAGTTAATTTTTCATTCAAAAGTTCAAACATCACTGAACTCAGCATAGAGAGAGGCAGCAGGACCATCTTAAAAACTATTTATTTAGAGACAAGATATCACTGTGTATCCTGGTTGACATGGATTCAATGAGTAGACCATGTTAGCTTTGAAATTAGAGCCCCACCTGCTTTTGCCTCTCAGTGCTGGGATCAAAGTGTGTGCATCATGCCTAGCTTATTCTGTAGAACTGTTAAGCAGAAGGTTCCCAGGGACCTGAGTTTCTATTCAGACGACCTTGACTCTGCTTTAACAACTCTCCTTAAGTCTTAAGAGTTGTGAATTTGATGTAATTGGAGGAAGAACACTTTAGGAATGCTTCAAAATTGGAGATTTAAAGGTCATTTTATTATTAATTCAACTCCTAAATGGAATTATCTAAAACTGTCCTTAGTTGTCTTTTTCCTTTTCCCGGTATCTATGTCCACGCTTCCTCACATGTACCAATCTCGATTTTGTTTTCTTTAATTAAAATCAATTATGTCAAGCCCAATACAAAAGTCCATGATGCCTGCTACTTGAGAAGCTAAGGAAGAGGTTACAAGTTCAAGGACAGCCTAGGTAACTTAGTGGGAGCTTGTCTCAAAATAGGAAATGGATAAAAATAAGTAACAAACTGTTAATCTGTTTTCTACTTACAAGAAGTTTATCTCATCTAAAGTAAATGACTTATTACTTAGTCCTTCCTCTCCTCATCTAGAGCCAAGTTGCAATTTAATAATCTTAAACAAAAAATTTGTCAGGGTGAATCTCTCAGATTTAAAAAGGCTGGCCTTGTGACAATCCCCAACTTTGATTACAGCTACTGACTTTTCATAACTTGTTATTCTCGGTCAGAACAAAGATCCAATAATCAACTAACTGCCCACAAAGTTTGGCCAATAATGAGAAAGGAAATCATGCCAGGCTCTGCTTACTTAAGAAAAGTTAAGTGTGGAATGCAAATATCAAAGCATTAATGCAACACCTAGTGGAAAGCAAACGCTGAGGAGGTCAGCTTACTACCAGGACACCTTGGAACCAGTTCAGAGTACTGCGCTGCGTTCCAAGCTACAGGCTGAAGTCACAACTAATGCACTTACTTAATGCACGCATCCTGTGTCACTGGCTCCGCACTAAGGTCCCTTATAGAAAATGGCATAGATGCTGCATTTTCTCTGGTGTACTTTCAAGCATTTCTAGACCGCTTATACTATCTAAAACATAGCAAGTACTATGTAAAAATAAGTGTTAAGATGCACTATTTAGGGAATAATGACAAGAAAAAAGGAAGCCTGTCTTACAAATGAGATACGAGATCAACGTTCAAGCACATGGTGGGGGGATAGGAGATTTTCAAACACTGAGCAGGCTGTCTGCACACCACCACTCACAGGAGTCCCAGCACTGCCCAACACACAGCCAAGTGAAGCCTTACCCTCTGGAACAGTCTACAGTTTTCACCCCAGGATTTTAAAGGCAAAACTAATTGACTTTGAGGTAGGACTGGGTCAAATGTACCTGTTTCACAAAATCTGCACTTTTGCTTGTGGGCACTTAACAAATGCATTTGAATCTAAGAGTAAACTATAAGTCTTCCTGTGGATTGTGGTTAAAAACTAGGAAAGCACTGATGGGGAGGCACTTTAAAATGAGAAAAATAAAGCCTAAATGTTAAAATGGAGGGGAGAAAAGAAACTCAAGACTGGTTATTTCTAACCAATATTCAGTCTCTGCACACAAACCTCAAGGGAAAAACAAAAAAGAACCGATTTAAACAAGATTAAGCGTAAAAACCATAAAACTGTTATTCCAACATTGTCTAATATGGAAAAACACCAGACACTGAGGGACTGAGAGTTAGAAGACTAGACTCTAAATCTGTAGTCTGTACTGCTACCTACCTGTGAGTAGTGTGTGTTCACAGATCATTTGGTACAGCTTCCTCCCCCCACAGGCCTGCATCTCCATTCATTTATCAATGGGAAAAGCCCACCATGAAGAAGGGCGAGGAGCCATGAACTCCTCTTACACTGATAACAGCAGACCTCAAAAGCACCAGGATGACGAGTGGTTCTTTCTCTTTCCTAATGTTCGTTTGCAACAAGCAGCCTGAGTTACTCTTTGTTCTATCAACTGTTAGGAAAGCCTATCTGTGACATGGTCCTCTCTCATGCTAGCCTGAGACACAAAGACCACTCCTCAGCCTCATCCCTTGCCCTGCCCGGTAAATAGACTTAGGACAAGGAACACAAGAATTTAGATTATGCTTCTTTTGGAATTCATTCACACTTGTGGATCAGATAAAGCAAATGGCATTCTACTAACTGCACAAATCTTGGCAAATGTCTTAGTTTTCTGTAACTGTACAGAATACTCCACACTAGGCAATTTTTAAAATGGTGTGCAGGGCAACTACATTCTCAGCCCACTATGTAATTTTTAAGGAACTTTTATTTTTACCCAGGGTCTCACTACTCGAACTGAAGGCAATTCTCATGTTGCAATCTCCCAGATGCTACAGGAAATTCCTTACAATTCCAGAAGCTGGATAGTCCAAGGTGTCCCTCTCTGGTGAAGACATTTGTTCCATGGTATCTCATGGCAAAGGACAGACAGTGAGAGAGCACAAAGAAAGGCGAGCAAGGGATCAAGCTTTCTCCTTTTCTTGGGGTTGTGTGTGTGTGTGTGTGTGTGTTTGGTTTTTTGAGACAGGGTTTCTTTGTGTAGCCTTGGCTATTCTGGAACTAGCTCTGTAGATCAGGCTGGCTTCAAACTCACAGAGATTCTCCTGTCTCTGCCGCCCAAGTGATGGGCGTGCACCACCACCGCCCAGCTAAACAGCTTAATAACCTGTTTTCATGACGATGGCATCAGCTTTCTGGTAAACCAACCATCTGATTAGGTGTCATCTCCCAATGTACTTACACAAACAGCATGAACATAATTCCATACACATGAACTTAAATCATTCATACATGTCATTCTAACTAAACATTCCAAACTGCAAGATTTTTTTTAATTTGAAAAAAGCATGTTAATAGTGCTCATCTTGCTTCCTAAGGTTGTCAAAACTAAATAAGGCAATGTACATATATCCCAAGCCTAATTCGTGGCATATAAGCACTCAGTAAATGAGCAACATAATGCCCTGAGAATCTTGGTATGTTTTTAAAGATTAATTTATTTATTATGTATAGTGTTCTGCCTGCATGTACACCTACATGCCAGAAGAGGGCACCAGATCTCATCATAAATAGCTGTGAGCCACCATGTGGTTGCTGGGAATTGAACTGAAGTCCTCTGGAAGGCAGCCAGTGCTCTTAACCACTGAGCCATCTCTCCAGCCCAAGAATCTTGTTTTTCAATTTTTTAAAATGACTAGTTTTGTCTGTGTACCTGCATGTGACTATGGGGTGTGTGTGTGTGTGTGTGTGTGTGTGTGTGTGTGTGTGTGTGTGTGTGTGTGTGTGTGTGTGTGTGTGTGTGTGTACAGGCAGAGCACAAAGGTCACAGAACATTCTTCTGCCCCTCCCTACCTTATTCCCCTGAAACAGCATCCCTCAGTGAACCTGCAGCTAAGCTCCAGGGAGGCTGCTGTCTCCACTCACCACAGCAATAGCGTCACAATCATGCTTACACAATCCTACCACTTTCCACATGGTCCTCAAGTTTGCAGAGCCAAGTGTTCTTATTTTTATAATGGTGTGATAGTACCCAAATGCTACACTCAGAGAAATCTTCAGAGTGAAAATACTGGAGTACCAAGACTTTAGTAACTCTTCGTCAATCAGTACCAGTGGTTACAGCAGTGTTGCTTGTACTGACCTACATTTCAGGCTCAGGCAGAGTGGGGATCTCTCATGTAACAAAGTATTAAGTTGCCCACCATGCCCTGAATTTGGAGGACAGATTTTCATTAGCCAACATCAACATGGTAGAAGGGCTGCACTCCTGGAGACTCGAGTCGAATCCACTCCTTGCTATTTCAGCTTCTACTAGCTGACCACATGCCTATGTGCACGGCCTCTTTTTCCACCCTCAAGACATAGCACAGTGCCTTCTCCCTCTCTGATCTTCGCTTGCCCTGTATTTCTTCCTTCTGTTTCCTATCATTCTTGGATAAGTACCCTTTATGATTATACAGGGCCCCCCTCAGAAAACTCAGGATGATCACTCCATGTGGAGACCATTCAACCCCCAGTTTTTTGGTACATAAGGTAACAGCCCCAGGTTCAAGGAACTGCACTGTTGGCACCCATGCAAGAGAGGTGTATTTATAAATAAAACAGTGCTCATCTACTTCGTTAACATCTGTGATTAACTTACTCCCCGGACTGCTTTCCATCATCACCTCCAACAAAACCCTATCTTCATGGTGATTTGCTGGGTTTTTAGGAGTCTCTCCAATCTATTTAGGTGTTTGGAATACACTTTTGACTTAAGTCAACTTTCATCTCACTTTATGTGCTCACTTTGTATGCCTTAGACTAAGTCATATGGGGGGGCTTATTTCTAGGATGACCTCAACTGATAGTCCTAATGCTATTTATTAAAACTACTTGATAACTTCATCTGACCTCTATTTTTCTAACTGATTCAGGCTGAAGTCATAGTCAACGGTCTTTCTGAAAAAAATTGTTAAGCAGTCTTCACTTGAGAAAACATCTTTTTCATGTTAATAAACTGCTACTGAGAAAGTTCTGACAGTTGGTAACTAGCAATGACTAGATATTTGTAAGAGTAAGAGAAACAGAACTGGAAGAAAGAAAAATGAACTGGCACAGACTCTACAAGTTCCACTCTGAAAATTAAGCTTTCAAGGAAATGAAAATAAGTAAGGTATTGCATAGCAGTCTTGCTGGGCGGTGGCGACACGTGCCTTTAATCCTAGCACTCAGAAGGCAGAGGCAGGTGGACCTCTGTGAGTTCGAGGTCAGCCTGGTCTACAGAGTGAGCTCCAGACCAGCTAGGATTGTTTCATGGAGAAAACCTGTCTTTAAAAAAAAAAAACCCAAAAAAAACCAAAAAAAAAACCCACCCCAAACCCAAGAAATTACATTGCAGTATTAATTTTTAAAATATTTATAAGTATCATTAGCATGTATCATGTGTGTCCTAGAACCAGATTTATGGGCAGCTGTGAACGACCACGTCTGTGCTGTGACTAACCCAGGACCTTGGAAAGAACAAATGCTCTTAACATTGAACCACCTCTTCAGCCCCACCCTTAATTTTTAAAAGAAAGGTGTGTACATGTTCATGTATGTGTGTGTATGCCACCGAGGCCAGAGGTCAAAGTCAAATGTCCTTTACTGCTTGTTTGAGACAGAGTCTCTCACTGAATGTGGAGGGCAGTAACTGTTCAGACTAGCTGAGCAGGACCTGCCTCTGCCCTCCAGCACAGGGTTTCTGGGATGTGCTGCCACAGCAAGCACTGTAAGCATGGGGCCATCTCCCCAGCACCTTGAACATTTAATTCTTAAATTCCTTAAGTACTTTTTCCTTCCTGCATTTCTTTCAAAAGGTACTCAGCCCAACCTCTTTCCCTTAAACATGAAAAATTGTTTTTCTCAAATTTACTTCTCCTTTCCTATTATATAAACTCCAAGATGACAAAGCATTTTTTTCATTCAAGTCCTGTTATTTCTATTTAATTATAAAATTTAAGGAAAACAAGCAAGCAAAAGCAAAAAAAGCAAGAAACCCCAGTGAGATGGCAAAGGCACTTGTCACTAAAGACTGAGTGAGTTGGATCCCAGAACCACATGGAGACGAGAACTCATTCCTGGAAATCGTCCTCTAACCCCCCACACTTCTAAAAGAGCCACACAAACATTCAGTGTGACAGAGACCTGCTGAAGCCTTCCAGAGGTATCAATAGCACTCAATTCCACTCTTTCTCCTCTTTTGTACATTGATTCAGTATATCAGATGCATTAGTTCACACCAAAACAAAAACTAAAGTCAACACAACTGGGATGTTTAATAACATAAACATAAAATGACACAGACATTTCTTAACAAAAGATAACAATCATTTCTGGAAAAAAATGCTTATCCAGCTAATTAGACCCAAAGACAATTCTACAAAATTTACTGCTAGAACCATTAGGTGAAGGGTAGCGTGCAGTGCCTTCTGACACAGTTTCATGTTAGGGCTTTAACATGTCATTTAACAAAGCTATGTTTGAGAAAGTACTCTTCCTATTGTTGGCGAAGGCAAGCACAATAAAAACAAGCACTACTATTCTGTTCTACTGAAAGATGACTCTGGTGTACAGAGCTATCAAGAGCAGGGCTGGTAGGAAGGCTCCAAGGAAAAGTGCTTGCTGCTAAGCCTTGGACTTGAGTCTGATGCCCTAGACTCAAGGGTCCTGCAGCTAAGTCCTTTGACCTCCCCATGTGCAGTAGGCACATGCCTTCTCTTCATGAATACAACTAACAAAGATTCAAGAGGGCTGGAGCGATGGATGGCTCAGAGGTTAAGTGCACTGGCTGCTCTTCCAAAGGTCCTGAGTTCAATTCCCAGCAACCACATGGTGGCTCACAACCCGGTGTATGTGAGCACTCACATACATAAAGTATTAATAAATATTAATAAAAAAAGATTAAAGAGACAGTGAAACTGTCTACTACAGTGAACTCGATTAACAAAGGAAACGTCAATAAACAGTAAATCAATGAGCAACCCTATCAAGCAAAACTCAAAATAAAAATTAAAATGAACTATAATTCTTCATCTATCTATAGTGGTGAGTCCAGCATAAAGCCAAAAGGTGGTGAGACATAGCTGATGTTATAATAACAGAACTAAAAAACAAATAAAACCCCATTAACAGTCAACAAATTCTACCTCCAAAAATGTACCCAAGGCAATAATGATATGCTCCCAAAGTTCTCGCAGTTACTATCCAGAAAAGAAATAAAACAATCTCCTGTTACACAGGGAAACACAGTTGAAACTTCAAAGTCTTCAAAGGGGAAAAATCCCAATGTAAGCAGAAGGGAAAAGAAATACTAAAACACCTTACTTAAAATGAACAGGTATAACATTTAGTAGGATTATTTCATTTCCCTTTCATATTCTAACTTAAATTTCCCTAGTTTGCATTTGTTTCAAAATGAAAAATGTTACATTAATGGGTTGAGAAGTTAATTTTAATTTGGGTCTAAGACAAATACAGAGGCAGCTGGATCTCTGTGAGTTCAAGGCCAGCCTGGTCTACAAGAGCAAGTTCCAGGATCCAAAGCTACAGAGAAACGAGCAAAACAAACAAAAACTTCTCTTTTTGAGATAAGGTTTAGCTCTGAAGATAGCCTCAAATTAAAGTTCTGCCTGCCTCAGCCTGAGTGCTGGAGTTACAGATATGTGCTGTGTCTGTTTTTTAGATTATTTTAAATGTAATTAAAATGAGTGATGCAGGCCTTCAATCCCAGCAGAGGCAGGCAGATCTCTGAAGTCAAGACCAGCCTGGTCTACCTAAAAGTCAGAGCTCCAGGACAGCCAGGGCTGTTAGAGAAAACCCTAAACTAGTTGTCAGTTGGTCAATCAATCCAAGGCCAACTATAGAGACTCATTAGTATCAGCTATGACTTGTCCGTAGACTAAATTTTATTTGAAGTTAACAATTTACACTGCTTGGAAATTCTGGAAGGTAGCAGTGCTGGAATACTGAACTTAGCTATATATTGCCAGCTATACTTAGAAAGCTTTAACAATACTTTTTAAAACTAAAATTTAAAAAAAAAAAAAAAACTTCTCTTTAAAGTCTTACCAGAGTTTTGAGGATATATAACACAAATATGGGAAACTACTATTTTAAGTGTATTTTATTGACATCTGTGTATTAAAGGAAGGATCCTTTTAATTACTAGTATCTTATTTTTGTGTAAATTCTATTTTCTGGTGTCAAATCCCTTGAAACCTAAATGTTTAAACCAATCCTTTTTTTAACTGCTTAGAGCAAGGTATGTAGACAGGTCTATCGTAAACAGAAAAACAGTTAAACTACAAAAAGGGAAAAATGTTTAAATAACTAGGAGAAACATACTGTATTACTGCACTGTTCCCATGAGCAATGTCTTGAATTCTTTTCTTCCCCTTCTTTCTGTTCTTGGTACTAGGGACCACCCTTGGGACTCCACGTTTGGCAAGAATTCTCACACCGAGATGCACTCCAATCCAAGACCTTTAGTTTGCTGTAAATAGCACATTTCCCCACCTACTTCTTTATAAACCTAGTCCTCAGATTTCCACACGTTTCAAACCAGACAATTTTACAGTAAAGCCACACATAAATGCCCTCCAGAATCCTCCTGCCTAAATCAAGCGTCCAGAACCCGCCTCCCTACATTTCTTTCCACTTTTCAGTTTCCCACAAATGCATCAAATTTTCTAATTCTAGACCTTAGAGAAACATTTTACAAAATAAACTAATATAAATGTAAAAATTAGTTTTCAAAGTAATTTCCGATGATCTGCCCTAAACTATACCCCAATTTATGCTTCATTTTGGAGAACCTCCTCTACAATTTCCAAAAATCTATTCTGCATTCATTTTTTTCACTTCAGAATCAAGTGCACTTCCCTCACCAGGGTTTTAGCCATTCAGCCCCAGTTTCCAATGCCAGGCCCTTTCCATTCCTTACCCCATTTTCACCAAAATGCAGTCAATCCAAAACTTCTTTTCACTTGTTCAAGAAATGTGCCAGAAGATGCTTCTGGTACTGTATGGGCTGGCAGGATGGGTAAGCAAATAAAGGTGTTTATATGGCCAAGCCTCTGCCCTCCGCATGCATTGTGGCACCTGCACACCCATCATACACACATAATAATTTCTTAAAATGTCCATGTTTTACCCACACCATTGCTCGACTTCATTAACATAGCACCAGGTTTCAAGATCGGGTTATTTTAGTGTCACTAGTGAACTTGAATTAGTATCTCAATGGAATTATCGATGAAGAAATATTTTCATGAAATATTTCCTCCTAGACTTCAATAGAGAAAAATTCTTGGTTCAAGGATATAAAATCATTTTACTAGAAGAAAACAAAGTTTTAAAGTTTTTTTAAAGCATTTAGACAGATATATAACATTGGCTATAGCACCTGGCTGATATTTAATGAGCAAGCACAGTATCTCCCACTCCTGTTTTTCCTCGAAAGTGTCTCCTCTGGTAACTTCTTATAATATGTCAAAAACAGAGATACCCTTTAAATAAACTTTAGATTCAGAATCATCAAAGGATTTACAATGCCATGAAGCTGGCTAATGGATATTGTTTTGAATGTGACAGAAAACCAGATCAAGCAAGAAAACAGTGAAATGGCACGTTATAACATTTTTGAGTTTTTAAAGTTTTGAAGTATAATTTATATAACAAAACTGCATTCTAAGAATGTACAATTCACTAGTTTTTAGAATACTGGACAACGGTGGGCCTTTATAAAAATCTGGACAGTCACAATGGTTATCCCAGAACTTCAGAGGCAGAGCCAAGCATGCTGCAAGCTCAAAAACTGTCTAGGCTGCAGTGTTACAAGCCACTCAAAACTGCAAAGGGAAAAAAGGTACGCAGTTTTCAGTGCCCACAAGGTGGCTCACAACTCAGTCTCAGGTGCAGCTCATGCAGCAGGTAATCATCCATACCAATGAATGAATGAAGTGTGTTGGGTATATATGTGGAAGTCAAAGGTCAACATTACATGCCTTCCACCTTACTTCTTTCTAGAGAGCTTGCCTCTCACCAAACCTGGAGCTCACCGGTTCAGCAAGGCTAGCTGTCTACATAGTTTCAGAAATCCTCATGCCCCCATCTCCCCAGTGCTAGGGTTACAGGCATGTACTACCAAACCCAGCTTTTATGTGGGTCCTGGGAGCCACATGCATAGCAAACACTTTACCAAGACAGCCA
The DNA here is from genome assembly GCA_004026605.1 of Ondatra zibethicus. Taxonomy (NCBI): domain Eukaryota; kingdom Metazoa; phylum Chordata; class Mammalia; order Rodentia; family Cricetidae; genus Ondatra; species Ondatra zibethicus. The sequence goes on from PVIU01004162.1 coordinate 98,651, forward strand.
TCTCCCAGCCCAGACATTAATTTTTAAAAAATACCTTGCTTCCTAAAGAGTTATATGGCTCCATGGTTAAGAGCACTTGCTGCTCTCCCAGAGGAACCAGGTTCAGTTCCCAGTACGTGCATGGTGGCTCACAGCCATCCATAACTCCAGATCTAGGAAATCTAACAGGCCTCTGCCAGTACTGTGCACATGGTATGCACATACATACATGCAAGCAAAATACTTATACACATAAATCTACAAAAAAAGACATGCATAATAATAATGTAGTAGGGTTTTATAATTTTGCTTCAGTTAAAAATTAATGCTGACCAAGAACAAGGAAAAGTCAAAAATGGAAAGCTCATGATAAAGTACAGAAAGACTTGAAGTCTTTCAGAGGGTGATGAGAGACTGCGAAGTTAAGTCCTGCTCTAACACAACAGCAGACTTTCGAGAGGGATCATGACACCAGGGGAATAGCAAGGGATATGGCAGATCAGGTCTAAACACAATAAAGCTTTGTTTGTTTGTTTGTTTTAACCATTATATATTTGCAATAATAACATCAGGAATAAAATACCCCCCACCTCACCCTAGTATCTCATTCATGGAGACTTATAAGTCTTACAGACTAGTGCAGTGGTTACTGCTAAGATTAACCAATACTTCAATGCCTTCAGTATGAATCTACTCAGTGCAAATTCATCAGGAAATACCTACTTCCCCACCTCAAGCTACCAGTTCAAATGCATTCACGTTCAAAGTAAGAGGATAGAGAACTGAGGCTTGCTTGGGTTCCGTGTCTCCAGTTTTGTGAGTGTGCTTGAACAATATTCAGACTATGCTGCTTATGTGAATGCCTCCTCCCCAAGATTTTGCTTCTAATATATCTTCAAAGAGCCAGAACCAGCTTTGAACAAATATATTGTGAATATTAAGCTTTAAAACTAAAGGTTCATAAACAAAAATTATGCAGATAGTCATTACTAAATGACAAACAGCAACCGGGAATTTATGTAGAAGTGTGTAGTGGTTAATAAACACAGTAGAAGCAGACATGGGCCTTCGGGGTGAAAATCATCAGTGAATTAAAGAACAAATGTGTGTGATATGTGGACCGTATGTGTGGAGGCCAGACAACTTTGTGGACTTGGTTCACTCTTTTCACATTTACTTAGGCTCCGGGGATTAAACCCAAATGACCAGACACTCAAAAGCAAGTACTTTCACTTGCTGAGCCATCCCGCAGACCCCCCCAGTAAGGGTAACTTTTTGACCAAGATGACAACCGACACTAAAATCAATGCTGTACACATAGATGACAATAGGACTTCTCGATCTTATTGTCAAGCAGGCTTTTTACAAATTCCTACCGGCAACCAGGGACTTCCTGCCTCTTCACCTACTCGTTCATGTACAACTCAGTAATTCATTTTTTCTTTAAAGGTACGATAAATCTAGTCATTTAACTGTCTACTGAACAAAAATAAGTAAAGCTTAAATTTAGTAGCCACTGATAAAATAAGCTTAAAACCTGAAAAGATTAGCATACTATTATGTTATTAACAACCACTGTGACAGTTAATACACTGTTGTGGCATTTCAATTGTATTTTAATAAGTAAAGCTTGCTTGGGGTTCAGAGAGAAAAACAGCCACACACTGGTCAGCCTCACAGCCAGGCAATGGTAACACACACCTTTAATCCCAGTAGCCACACTAGTTGCCATAGAAACCGGGTGGTGCACACTTTACCCAGCCCTAGAGAAGATTAAGAACCACTAGGAGACAGCTCTCAGTCTCACTGAGTCCTGGAAGCAGGACCGCCATTTCAGACTGAGCCAGTAGGTGGCTGCTTCGCTTTTTGCATCTTCAGGTTGAACCCCAATTTCTCTCTCGAGTTTTCATTAATCAATTTTAATATACTGCTTCAATACATAGCAAGTTTTACTACTCTAAAAAGACACATCAGGTACTAACCAACCATATTTTCCACTATGATACTTACCTGTAACTGGTATGAATTTATGTATGTGTATAAAGTCTAAGTTCTTTTTTCTTTTTGACACAGGATTTCTCTGTGCAACCCTAGGTGTCCTGGAACTCACTTTGTAGAACAGGCTGGCCTCAAACTCAAGAGAGCCACCTGCCTCTGGGATTAAAGGCACACACCACCATGCCCAGCCAAATTTCTTCCCTGATCATTTTTATCCAAGTATCTATTATGTCTGAAAATGATTCTGTGGAAACGGATGTTTGGGGGGAAAAATTACATTGAGTGTCAACTATTCTGCCCATCTAGGGTCTGTTCCAGCTGGGATTAGTGATCGTATGGATTATACCAAGATGCTCCAATTATCCAAACACAATTGAGAACTTTTGAGAGGTAAATGGATAGTCCATTTTTACTGAGCCTGATGATCACTCATCCCTGATAAAAAAACAACCCTACTTTCCAATTCTTAACTGTTTCCCCGAGTTTCACTGCTTTTCAGACTAATGAGCGAGCGCTACATGGTAAGGGAAATAAACACACCAGTAAAAGCTTTAACTATAAAGCAAGGAATGTAATCTGCAAGCCACATAAATGCTTCAGGGTATATAATAAACTGTTATCAAGGTATATTTAAAATTAGATTTAAATGTGTACAGACCTACAATTTGTTTCTGGCTTTAAAGAAACAAAACCACAATATTGCCATCTTTCTATGATTAGGTATAGATTATCCCCAATTCTGTTTCACTGTATTTAGAAACCAAACCTTTCTTTTTTTTCTTTTTTTGTTCTTTAAGACAGGGCCTCTGTGTTGCTTTGGAACCTATCATGAAACTTGCTCTTGTTGACCAGGATGGCCTTGAACTCAGAGATCCACCTGCCTCTGCCTGCTGAGTGCTGGGATTAAAGGCATGTACCACCACCACCCAGCTGAAACATTTCTATTACTCTTAAATTATCTCTAAATCAATTTATTACTTATGTAGGTAACTTTTTCCAGAATCAAATACTTGACAAAAATGTTAAAGAGGAACATATTTTTACCTCAAACATTAGGGATAAATGCTTGGAATGCTCAAAAAGACAGCTTTTCTTCTTTACCATGAAAAGAGAATAGGGAACAGAAGAAAACTGTAAAAGGACCCAACCCCTCCACAAGGAATAACAGCATCCTGCAGTCAGATGCAATAACAAACTAATAGTATCTATCCCTTCACACAATAAAAGCATTTAAAATTTTTTTTTAAGTAAGATCTCTCAAAGAATGATTCACACAGCAGGCTAAAATACAGGAATAGTCTCATCAGAGATCTAAATTCCACTGAACAATCATGACCAGCAATTACAGTGAGGAGAGGAAGGGGCAGCAAGCTCCCTACTTACCAGGATACTCAGGTAAGTGCTGAGTTAAGACCGACAGTAGAACATCGTAACAAATATTCACAGCTTAACTTGTCTGACTTTAAATATAAAATGAGGATTAAACTATTCATTTTTCCCTCACTGCAAAGCAGCACTGTATGCTGCTAAAACTCCCAGAAAGCCCTTTCCGTGGTCTGAGTTCAAACCCATATTCCTTTTTCATTCATCTACTCACAAGCACCCAACAGAGCTTCCGGCTGCAGCTGCAGCAATGCTGTATGCTCAGTTTAAATTTCTAACATACAGAAACACAGTTTGCTGTGGTCCTTCACATTTATGACTAAAGGAGTCAAAATGAGGAGTACAGCTGCCAGAGAGGATGTGCACAGGAACACACTCAACAAAGCTTACTGCAGTTTATCAGCAAACATGGATTCTCTGTAGAATTAGTTCGTGAGCATGTTTAAGAATATGCACAATAGGGCTGGCGAGATGGCTCTTCCAAAGATCCTGAGTTCAATTCCCAGCAACCACATGGTGGCTCACAACCATCTATAATGAGATCTGGTGCCCTCTTCTGGCCTGCAGGCACACATGCAGGCAGAACACTGTATATATAATAAATAAACCTTTTTTTTTTTTTTTTTAAAGAAACCAGCAAAATTTTAAACTTTTCACATTGAGGAGAAGCACATAGCAGAGCACAAAGTACTGGCCATAGTGGACCTGCCTTGGTCCACCTTTCTCAAGACTTAGCAGTGTGTCTTCGAGAGAATAAAGCACCCAAATACCAAGTTCATGAGTGCCTTTGGTAACATCACCTCTCTTCTTCACCATCTATAAAGACAGACTTCCTTGACATCATTTCCAGTCTGTCCCTGTCCTTTCATCCCTCACCTCCTTCTCTTGACATCATTCCCAATCTGTCCCTTTCCTTTTGTTCCTCACCTCCCTTCTCTTGTTGCCTTAAAACTTCCTTTTCCTACCCTTCCCTGAATATGCTCCATTCTCTCCTTTACAGTTGATTTCAAGTAATACTGATGTTCTGTCTGTCTATGCACCAGAGGCCCCTCCTTTTACCTAATACAGACTAGGGCATACAATGTACTACTCCAACTGCCCAATCTCAGACAGAGCCTACTTCCTTACCAAGACTAAAATCCTATGGTGTAGTATGCATAAACTCATAGCCTGCCATTCAACAGTTCTAGTATATATACTGTTAGCCTCTCTCCCTTTCCATCATCCATAAAGCAGCCGTTTCCTCTAAACGCTCAAAACCAAACCACCAAAGACTCATATTTCCTTATCCATTCAACCCTAAACTTCAAATTCTATTACCCTTAAAAGGTACAGTGGTCTAAATCTTTAATCTGTTGACCACTCCCTTGGTAGTCGACAAAGCTTATCAATTAAGCAGAGAGATCTACATTCAAACCCTGGCTCTGCCATTAGTTTAGATATGTGCCCTTGTGTGAATTATTATTTAACATATTTGAAAATCAGCCTCTCCGAGGACAGCCTGATCTACAAAGTAAGTTCCAGGACAGCCAGGGCTATTACACAGAGAAATCCTGTCTTCAAAGAAAGAAAGAAAACCAGCCTCTCTGTATGTAGCTGGATGTCTGTGCAAGACTGCAGGAATATGTATCTGTTAAACTAGACCTATATAAAGTGCGTGACAAGCCAAATATGCTATAGTAGGTATTTTCTTTCTCTTCCCTGCACCCTGGAATTTTTACCAGCACCCATCTGAGACTGTCCCTGTTTTGGCTACTTCTGACTCTAAATACTACATGCCCGATTGCTTGCCAAAAACATCCATGACTATTCCACACAAGAGCAACTTAACCTATTTCAAAACCAAATCCATGTTGTTCTCTGTTAACATACTTTTAAAGACTGACTTGTACTAATAGCACCGTCAATACCTGAGCACACAGAACACAGTGACAAAGGTGTTTACAGAACTACCAGACACCAAGGTCCATGAATTCCTTTGGCCCATATCCTTTCATGCCTCTCCCAAACTACACCTGCCTCTCCCACAAAACACCACACCACTACAAGCTAAACACAATCTTGCTATTTTACTACTTAAAACCTTCAATGTTTCACCACAGCCTAAACATGAAATTCAAATGCATTAAACATGAAACATAACCCTCTAAACTACCATCCTTACTTCCTGGCAGCTCCCAGAGTCAAAGCACTTCTCACATCTGAGACCTGCTGCCCCTTCAAACTGTCGTCTCTCACTTTCTCTGAAACCCTAACTGACACCGCTCCTCCTCCTTCTAAGCTCTCACTGACATCTCCTGGGCACCCGGCACACACAGAGCCCAAAGGAAAAACCTAGCTAGAGTTGGATATATCAGACAGACCCCTAAGTGACAAGAGATTTTCTCAGTGTTAAAGAACAACTGAACAGAGGAACAGCCGAGCATGTTGAGAACAACACTAGACTTGGGAGACCCAATACCACAAGGACCCAGTCAGTAACGTTTTCTGAACAGGAAGAAATAGGAGAGAAGAAGCACTACAAATCAGAAAGGCAGAAGCACTAGGTTTTATTTTGCAATTTAGCAGGAAGAATCGGCAGTGGAAACATATGCCCAGCAAACTGGACTTCAAGTTCATAAAGCCGAGGAATAAAAGGAAAATGAACATGAGAAATGCTCATTATGCCATTTAAAAGGTCAAAATACCATTTCCCCTTCTCAATGTGCAAACATCCCTAAGTTTGGTATTTCAAAGCAATTATTGCAGTTTCAGGCTATATTCAGTCTAAGCTTCAAACTCTATTATCCTTAGAAGGTTTAGCGGCCATTAAATCTTAATCTGTTGACCACTCTCCTTGTATTCTACAAAGCCTAAATGAGAGGTTAAATGTTGCTACCTTAACAAAGTACTTGATATCACCTTCCACAATACCTTAAATCAGGATTGAATATTCCTGGCCTTTAAAAGCACACTAAAAATCCTTGTTCACTAAAAACACAAGTTAGTTTTCATCTTGGGAGGTGTGCCTGAAATCTTAACGACTGTGGCATTTATGTAAGCTCCCATCTATTCGAGAACGGTTTGCCAGGCACCTGCTACCATGGGAAGGGGGGGTTGGGAAAAAGAACTGAAACACTGCCCTCCAAGAGGCAAATGTCCCAGGCAATGCCACATAATCAACGCTGAACTCTAGAATATCTGGAGCGTTATTACCCATTTTCTGGGAATCCAAATTCCAGAAATATTATTTGGCTATTTTGAAAAATCACCCCAGTGAACTTCCTCACTTCACTTTCTAACACCAGGTGCCAGTGCTGCAGTCTGTGAAGACATGTACTCATCAGCTGAGGTGGGGGGGTAGTCTACAGAATAAATATTCTCAACTGCGGGATTAACTGGAGGGCCCCCTATTAGGGCACTACAAATCGAAAGGGGAGTTAACACCTCAATCCTATTGCAAGTTCAGCCACAGAAACCTTATCGTGCGATGGAGCAAGTTCTGACACCACATCAGCACATGTCAAGCTATGACATCAGATTTCTTCAGTGCTGCTTTATCTTCAGTATTTGAAACGGGAAACATAACCCAACTCAATCCACAATATTTCCAGTCTGTAACTGCGTTTTAAAGCATCAATGGTCGTCTCCTCCTCCCAAACCAATTCAGATAAATAAGACGGTATGGACTTTATGCTCCAAAAGCAGCATCTGGGACGATCAGAGACACTACGAGAGAGCTTTAAGGCGGCAGGCAGCTTTGTTCCCGGTTTGGGGGGTTTTCACGTGTAAATGTTCCTGAAGAATGGAGCTGAGAACTAAGTAGAGAGTGCGAGGATGAACAAGCGGAGACTCTCGCAGCCTTTCTCGCCGACTAAGGCGGGGCAAATACTCTGCTCTCCCATTCAACTTTTCAGGTGTCACGTTGTCGAGAAAGGGTACGTTCCAGACTCGAGAGGCTGAGGAACCACCTCTCTATCCTCTCTCTGTTTATTTGTGAGCGTGTCAGGCCAGGAGGCAGGAGGGTAGACACCCTCTCGAACTCTCCGCCAGCCGGGATCAGAGTCCAGCGGCCGACGCGCGGCGGCCTGAGCAACAGGAGAGCGCAGGCGGCGGCGACCGCCCCGGCCCCCCAACCCGCGGGAACTCCCGCCCCTAAGTCCGCCCTCCCGCCCGCGCTCCGCTGCAACCCCTGGCGGGATCTCGGCCCCGCCGAGCCGATAACCGGGCCGGGAGCACAAGGGCCACGTTGGAAGAGCCGGAGCCGGCTCAGGCCGGAAGGGGGCGAAGGGGGCATGGCGGGGGAGGGGCGCGGGGTCATACCCCCACCGCGACCTCTCCTCAGCTTCAGGCCCGCCGCCCCGGAACCCCGGGCAGGAAGCGTCCCCGCCCCGACTCGGTGCTCGAAAAGCCCTCGGGCAGCGGGAGAAGCGGCCCGCTTGGCCCGCAGCAGCCCTGCCCCGAGCACCCCTCACCTCCTGGTTGAAGGCGTTGACGGCGTCCATGTTCGCGTTGCTGCGGCGGCGGCTGCTCCGGGCCCGCCGGTCACATAGACCTCGAGCCGCGGCGGAGCAGGGCCGGGAGCCGGCAGGGCCTGGGGCGTGGGGGGGAGGAGGACGGTAGGCGACGAGCGGCGGAGGCCGAGCAGGAAGGGGCTGCGGCCGAGGCGGCGAGGCCGGGTCGGTCGAGCGCAGTCAGAAGCGGCGGGCCCCCGCTCAGTCCCGTGCGCCGGAGGAGAGAAGGGAGGCGGCGGCAGCGCGGGGCTCCAACATGTCCGTTTGGCGGTGGCGGCTGCGCTCTGCGTCGCGCTGACACGGCCCCCCGCGCCCTCACGCACTGGCCCACTCTGGCCCGGCCGGCTAGCGGGCGGGCCTCTCTGTCTCTCGCCTCTCTTTCGCCAGCAGGATGGCGGCAGCGACCCGAGTGCACGCCGCGCGGGGCACCCTGGGACAGCTCGGGCCTCCAAGCGCTTCCTGCGCACGGCCCCGCCCCGCTCGCGCTTGGCTCCGCCCACGCCCCGCCCACGCCGCGCGCCGGGGAACCAGCGTGAGACGGCGCTACGCCGGGCGCCTTCCCGCCGGTGGTGGTGGCGGCGGGGAACGCGGGTCTCTAGGGCTCACGATACGGACGAGGGCTCGCCGGGTGCATTGTGTGTGGTGCCATCGTGCCCGGGCAGGACTTCGCCCCGCTGCTACAGCAAACAAAGCGCGGAGGGCGAGCGTGTCCAGTTTCCTAAACTCCCTGTTGCGACCTCACCCGTGCCGGCGCTCACCCAACTGCCTGGGTTCCGGCTGTGCTCCCGCAAGGACACCCATGCGGACCTAGAGGAAGCCCTGAGCGGCGTCCGAGGACTGGGCTCCCGAACCCCTGACGCTAATTTCCCCAAACCCGGTTGTTTCGTTCTCGGTAGAAGCGCTGCTCGGATCCACTTTCTTCGAGTTCTCACAGCCCGACCCAACGTGGTTGGTCGGGTGTGTGAAAAATGAAAGTTTTTTTTTTTTTCTGTTGCAGAAACCTCACTTTAGTGGAGAGGGCAGGCACAGGAGCGCATGATTATCAAAGCAAGAGGACCTGACTCGTCGGACTGGGAGTTCGGAAAGACTTCCCGGAGAAAATGATGAGCGAGATAAAAACAGAATTAGAGAAAGAAGGGACCCTCTGGGCCATGCGCATTGTACCATCACCTCCACAACGTGTTGGAATTTAGGGAAAGCAACCTGCGCTACCCAGACCTATAGAGTTAGGATTTTGTTCCTAAGGGGAGGTTGGCAGCGTTCAAAGTATGCGCTCAGAAGGGTGTGAAAGAAAGTGGGATCAGGGATAGCATGGCTTCAGGCCCTGGGGATGATGAGGCTGAAGGTATCAGGCAGTGGAAGAAGGACATACTTAGGAAGATGGGCAGGGACAGGATGGCATTCAGGAGGGATGATGTCAAGCAGGGTGCATGATGCTTCTTGAAGGGCTTGCATGGGTGGTGGGTTTGAGTCAACTTGGTAATTACAGAAGGGAATGAGTTTGAGGGAGTAGTGGTTAACACTTGTAGGTCACTCTCCATGTGCCAAGGTCTACAAGACATGTGAGTCTGCCATTTAATCTTCGTGCCAAGGTTCTGTGTCAGTGCCTATCAGTAGTGCACTGTTTTACAATGGAGAGAGAGCGAGGCCTCGTTCAGTTAACTGCCATGCCCAAGGTCACACTGCTGGACGAGTTTTCTTTTGGAGGCTTGTGCCATTTGAGTTGCCCCTGAGACAGTAGATGAGGGTTTCTGGGGGTCAATCCTATACAACTGGAAGGAACTGAAACAGGGCAGAGAAACTTTAAGAACAAGAGTTTAGGAAGAAAAAAAAATTACCTCTGGAGAATGATCAGCCCTGTCCAGGGAAAAGGTTCTAGTCCAGCAGGGTAAGAATTGAGAAATACCTCAGTATGATAGTTGTGGTTAACAAAATAGCCACTAGAGAGGATTTTTGTTTTTGTTTTTGTTTGTTTTTCGAGACAGGGTTTCTCTGTGGGTTTGGAACCTGTCCTGGAACTAGCTCTGTAGACCACGCTGGTCTTGAACTCACAGAGATCCGCCTGCCTCTGCCTCCCAAGTGCTGGGATTAAAGGCGTGGGCCACCACTGCCCGGCTTAGAGAGGATTCTAAATATATCTTGCACACAAAGAAGTAAGATTCCTGCTGGTGGCACATGCTTTTAGTCCCAGTGCTCTGAAGACAGAGGCAGGCAGATTTCTATGAGTTCAAGGTCAGACTGGTCTTCAGAGCTAGTTCCAGGATAGCCAAGGCTACACAAAGAATTCCTGTCTCAACTCCCTCATACCCTGCAAAAGAAAAGCCTAAATGAATAAATAAAAGTCTGCTTTAATGGCTGTGCCATTTACCCTGAGCTAACCATTACTCAGTGTCCACGTGCACCTTCTGTTTCCACACTACCCAGAAAACACGTCTAATTATTACATATCGTTTAAAAATTAAATCATTGGAAAGTGCTGGGGACATTGGTTTAGTACCCAGAAATTTATCTTCCACTTCGGCTAGAGTGTTGAGGGCAAAAGCCCAAGAACTACACATCACAGAAGAGGAAGACAGGTCAAGAGAATTTTACAGGCACGTTGTGCAGACATTAGGGGACACTAGGATAAGGGAAAGGTTTGTATGAAGGTGAGAGGAGTGTGCTCACTTTTTTGCTAAAGCAAAGACAAAATTCTTATTAGTCCTTTTTTGCTCCATATATCCAGGACAGCGCTTGTTCACTTGCATTGCTGTTACCTGTGGGAGCGCCTGCGTCAATCAAGCATGGCACACTCCTTCTCTCTGCCTGTGTATTAGTTACTTTTCTCTCCAGTGACCTAATAGCTGCCAGACACAGCTTGAGAAAAGACAGGTTTATTTGGCTCACAGTTTAGAAGGTGCGGTCCAACATGGCAGGGAAAATGTGGTGGTTGGAATGGGTTGGTCCATGGCAGAGGGAGCCAGGAAGCAGAAAGCTTGGACAAGAAATTGTATTGCTCTGTATGCTCTCAGTATAACCCCTCCTAGGACGAGGACCTCCCTCCTAAATGTTTTACCACCAGCTCGCACCAAGTATTCAAACATGAGCCTTCAGGGAACTTAGCTGTAAGGTCATAACTACTCCTGTCAGTGACCTTCAGAAGACCCTAAAGATGCTCACAAGATGAGTTTTTTTTTCCTCTTCAACCAACAGGTTTTATTTATTTATTTATTTTAGATATCACGGAAATTGGTCTGGGTAAGGAATTATGAAAGTTTGAGCTGGAACCAGAGAGGGCTAAGGGGAAGAAGCTTTGAACTGGTGTCTTGGAGATTCAATGCACGATGGACGGTTAAGAGTGTAACTGTTTTGAGTGAGAGAATGGCAGCCCAAACGAGCACATTTTCTGTGTCCCATCCTCTTGAGATGTCCATGTGTAAGGAACAAGATTTCAGGTTAAAGCTCCTTATGTTTGAGGTGGTTAACTTGGATAGGGGTTGCTTACTGGAAAGGGTTGTTTATTTTCTATGTTGACAGTGCTTGGGAGGTTTAAAAGGTACTCTAGAGATGTGTGCTATCGGCTAGACTTTGGCTACCTCAGCTGCAGTTTCTTGCATTCCTCCGTTCTGAAGAAAGGGGACCTCTGCAGCTGTTTGCACAGCTGCTGCTGGACTTCTCCCCCTCTCCAGAAAGACCAGGCAAATCTTCTATTTACACATTTTTTGGGGGCAAATGACAAAATCTCACAAGAGCTGTCTTTTGTGGCTGACCTTGCAACAGTAAGAACGTATCCTACTTTAGAACGTGCTAGAGGATCATAAATAGATGTGAATGATAAAAACCAGCAGGACACTGCAAACTTGCAAGTTTGCCTTCTTCCTAGGAGCCTAGATTTATCCAGATTCATTTGTTCACAATGTTGGAAGGAAAATGGGAAGTTGAGAAAGCTTGCACTTTTGAGAGAGGAAATAGAATGAACATCCAGAAGACAAAGATGGTCAATTCTGTACCTTTTGACTCATTTTTGTAAGAGGTGTGGGAAATGTGGCCAGAAAGTATCTCATTTCCCAAAGGCTCAAGAAACTATTTACAGGGCAAAGAATTGAGAGCAAATGGTTATTTCTAATGTTTTATTCCAGATAAGGCCCCACCTGGCTCCTGCTTGTGCCAACTTCTGTCTGCAAGCTCTTACGCTGTTATTGCCCAAAAGGTGGGACATACTAGAAGGGGTGCGGGAAAGAGCCAAGATTTTCAAGGAGTCACTCAATGGCATGAGCAGTTGGGATTTTAGGGAAATTTTATTTTCTTAGTTTTTCAAATATGTACAGAAGCCTTACACAAGGCATTTAGTGTGTGTGTATTTTTGTCTGTTGAGGGTTGAGCTTGTCACATACTAAGCACATGCTCTATCACCAAGTATTTTTATTCTTTGAAATCATAAATGTGTATTGAATTTCTTCAGCTGCTGTTGGCTTGTCCATGGAGATAACCATTGGCTCCCCGTTTTGTTAACATAACAACCTATGGAGATTGATTTTGAGTATCATACCACCCTGACATTCCTGAATGAACTGTTCTCATACTTCCAATGCCTGCCCCATTCTCGCTTTTAAATGATAATGTTGCTTCCATGTCTCTTGGAGGACTTCCTCAGATTGACATTTCTGCATCCACCTGTCCTAGCCTCGGTATGTGGTCTAGCCTCCTCTCCTGTCACTGTAAGTAAGTGATCCACTCTTCTTCCTAAGGCTTTCTCTCTCTCCTCAAACACTTGTTTCAGCTCTTCTTTCCTTCTCAGGTCTCTTACCTCTGCTGCATTATATTTTTTCTCCCATTGAATCATGTGAACTATTATACAAACCTCATAAGGATTAGAAAGTCCTAAGATCAGCCAGCTGGGTTTGTGCCTTTGACTTTGTACTTATTTGCTCAAAACTATATGTGATGAATCTGTTAGCCTAAAAAATTTTATATGTAAACAACTCAATTGAAAGAATTTGTGAAGAACGGCCTTTAAATCTAAGAGTTCTTGCCTTTAAGTTGCTAGTTGCTGCACCACATGGCTATAGTTTTATCCTCCTCAGCCCAACGGCCATGGCATGACACTGTTGAGTAGAAAAGGCTTACATGGAGAATGCCACCCACTCTTAGCCTTTGTGACTGTATATCCAATCATTTCTGTCAACTCAGTAACTTTCCTGCTTTCCCTTCTATTTACTTTAACTTAAATTGGGGGAAATTATCCTTATTGACCTGGCCAGGCTTTGCATTATGGGATTCGGCTGAGTCACCCGCTGGAGGATGGCCCTTGAGATCCTCCTGGCTCAGCCTCCTGAGTACTGAGATTATCAGTGTTTCCTACCATGCCCATCTTGGAACTCTCTAGCTTAGTGTTGTGTGGCTTTTCCTAGGAAAACATGAACAGACACCTGTTCACCCCCGGTGGGGCACTAATGACAGAAAGAAATGACTCCCCCCCCCAGTTTAGTTTAGTGTGGTTACCTATAGGAGCATGTGTGTCTTGGGAAACTGTGTTGCTGAGAAGCTCACCCCTGCATGAATGATAGCTCAGGAAAGCTGCATCCATGAAGCTCCCTGCCCACCTTTCAAATGACTCCCCCGATGTAGTAAGAGGAATGGGTGGGCCACGTTCCCGCGCCCCCCAAAAAACTGGAGACATTGGGCGCCAATCTGTAGTAGGGAGCGTGGGGCCCCTTTGTTCCGTCCCACCCAGCTCCCGGCCACCCGGCTAGCTCAGTTGATATAGAGCATGAGACTCTTAATCTCAGGGTCGTGGGTTCGAGCCCCATGTTGGGCACCAATCTGTTGTAAGAGGAGTGGGCTGTGTCCTGGCCGCCCTGCTAGCTTACACCCGAAATAACCACCCAGAAATTGTATTAATTAAATTACTGCCTGGCCCATTATCTCTAGCCTCTTCTTGGCCAACTCTCACATCTTGACCTAACCCATTTTTAATAATCTGTGTAGCACCATGAGGTCATGGCTTACTGGGAAAGATTCAGCATGTCTGACCTGGCAGCTCCATAGCGGCTCTCCCTCTGTCTTCTTCCCAGCATTCTGTTCTGCCTACTCCACCTACCTGATTTCTGCCCTATCAAAAGGCCAAGGCAGTTTCTTTATTCACCAACGAAAGCAACACAAATGCAAAAGAACCTCCTACATCACCCCGAAAGGTCTCTTTCTGCAAACGTCTGCTGCCTGGAGCAGCTTGTGCATCTTGGAACATTCTATGCCTACTGACCTCCATAAATTGTTTAGTTCCCAGAGTCCGATGTGAGAGAAAAGAGCTCTAAAATGCATAAATTAGAGAAGATCTATACAATTTAGCAAAGCTGTTACTTTTTCTGCCCTCAACAGTCATGCTGAGAGTCTGTAAACTAAGGTCTCATCTGTAAGATATAGTACAAGCCATGCTGCTACTAAAAAGAAACTTTCAGTTAATGCCAAAACCAACATTATATTTTTTAAAAGTTTGGGCTGGTGAGATGACTCAGCAGATACTTGCCGCTAAGCCTGAAGGCCTGGGTTTGATCTCTGGGACCCATATGGTGGAAGGAGAGAACTGACTACACACACACACAAACACATGCACACACACACACACACACACACACACACTTTTCTAAAGCTTCTTTCTCTCTTAGGTACCATTGCAAAAATGAGCAGTTCTGGATTGATGGTGTGGTCCTGACATCCTCAACATGTGAACACCAGGATAACTGTGATGCTTGTCACAAATTCCTAAACAAAAAGTGTGAGGAAGAGGAAGCACGTGAGTTTCTAAGAGTGACTGTGTATTGCTTACTTCTGCAGTGCTGTGACAAAATGCCCGAGACAACCCAAAGGAAAGGGAGTGTATTTCAGAGGTATCAAGCCACCATACTATGAGGGTGTGTCAGAGCAGAGCAGTTCACACCATGGTTGTCAGGAAACAGAAAGAGGGGGCAGTGCCAGCTATAGCCCCAAGAGCATGTCCCAGTGAGCCACTTCTTCCAAGGAGGCTTCATCCCCTACTTTTCACCACCTCCCAATAATATACCATATTCCAAATGTATCTTTAAAAGATTAATCCATTCCTTAAGCCAAAGCCTTCAAGATCTAAACCTGTTTGGAAATATCATAGACGCACCCAGAGACCTTCTCCCCCAGTCTCCAACCAAGTTAACAATCAAGAGTGATCACTATAGACATGACATTGCATACTTCATGTTTGCTCATATCTTAGTCACATGACCAAGGAAGCTGCAGGGGAGGTTGGGAAACGTGTTTTCTGCCAGTTGGTCATGTATCCCACTGACCCTCAGCAGACGTCTATGATCATGGGAACAAAGTCACAGCAGATGCAGGAAGAAATCCCTTGTCTCTGACACTGCTTACGTTAGGACTTTACTGAGGATCCTAGCCATTGAGTAAAGCAATGAAAATTCCTACCTTTCCCCTTAATGATAGAGAATATACATGAGGCAACAGGTAGAGCAGGCTGCATTTTGGCAAAATAGTTTACCATCACCAAATTCCTGCTCTGGCATCATTTATTTTCATTGTTTTTTGTTCTAATTTCTATGCATACACATTAAGTTCTTAAACAGATTTTAAATATTGTATTTAGTTATTCATGTACGTGTACAAAATCTATACATTTATAAAATATGTAAAGACGATATGCTTATTCGTTCACCTGTTTCATCTTTGCCTTACCTCTGCCTTAATCTACACAAATAACTAAATACAAGATTTAAAATGATTTTTAAAAATTGTAGTATATGTGCAAGTGTTGTGTGTGTGGGGGTGTGTGATGAGGGGCATGCCATACCATGCATGTGGAGATTAAAGAACAATTTTATGGAGTCAGTACTCTCCTGAGTTCCAGGGTTCAAATTCAAAAGCCCTTAGCCACTGAGCCATCTCACAGGCCCCCATGATAACAAAATTTAAAAGGAATCTGGGTCAAAGGTCCTTATATGCAGTCTCTCCACCCAGAAGATATGTACATGATTGCGAGCAAAAAAAAAAAAAAAAAAAAAAAAAGTAGGCAGGTCTAAAGGCAGGTGCAGTTGAACAAATAAATAAATGCAGCCCTTCAGTAACTACAGGAGATTGATCCTAGGATTCGCTAAATGTAACAGAATGTGAGGTTACACAATCCTTTATTCGCAATGGCATGGTATTTGCATGCAACCTAATGCAATGTCAATGCTGTGCATTGTTCAGGGAATAATGAGAAGAAAATGCCTGGTCCTGCTCCAAACAGACGCATTTTCTAAAGATTTCTCATTCTGGTTGGTTGAACCTCAGAATATAGAGGGCTGCCTGTAAAGAGACAGTTGTATAAGCAGCCAAAGTGAAGCCCCCTTGTCCTCATAGCGAGAGCACACATACCACCTGCTGAATGCCCACCACTCAACACTTGCTGCTAGTATTACCCAATGATGCTAACATTCCAGCCTTTGCTTTATTTTTTAATTTTTATTTACGTATTTTATTTATTTTGTTTTCTAGAGCCTAAAAGCAGCACGCTATCAAATGAGCTGTACCTCCAGCCTGGGCTTTAGACTCTTCTGTGGCACCCTTGATTGGTGATGCTAATACATCAGTGGTTACAGAGTGTGACATGGCGAATCCATGTCATGTGAGGGAAAGTGTTTCATAGCTTCATAGCTTCTCCCAACGTTGACGCAATCCAAGTGGTTAGTATGGCGAGAGAGACCACTGAATGGAAGGGGACACATGAGTGGTTGCTTGTCTCTGGCCCTTCCTCCTCTGTTATGGGAGCAAGGCTAGGAGTTGTTATGGTTTGGGTATGCAATATACCTAATAGGCATAGGGTTGACTGTGGGGGCCAGCCATGAAAGCTAAGTCTGGGCAGGTCATCCAAAGGAAGTTCTTTACTTCCAACCATTATCACCTGGGACTCTGGCCATGGAGTCTGGAGTCTCAATAGTTTATCCTAAGACGAAGCCTGGCAGGCCGTGATTACCTGACCCCCATCCAAAAGCAGACCCTTCAAAGGAAATTCCTGGCATTCCAAGCACTGTAGATAGAAACACCTGCCAGCACACACTCACCAGGACACCCCTAGACAAATGTCAGCCAATCAGGGGTCCTGAACCTCAGAGACCCCTCACCCCCACCTTTACTACTATAAAAACCCAATTCTAATTGAGCTCGGGGCTCTCCGGACATTCTAATATGTTGGACATGCGGAGAGACTGAGTTTGCAAACTTGATTAAAATAAAGGCTCTTTGCTTTTACATATGGGACTTGGTCTCCTTTGTTGGCTTTTTGGGGACCCACAGATTTGGGCATACTATTGACATTTTGGGGCCCAGTTGCTGGTACTATTTTGGCCTCCACCATCTCATTCTAGGCAGTGCTGGGTATTGAACCCAGGGCATCCAGTGTGCTAGGTCTTCTACCCACCGAGTCAGCTCTGCAGCCCCTGGTGGTAGGGAGGTAATGGAAATCCTTAGGAAGTGGAAGCTTGCTGGAGGAAGTAAACCGCTGAGAGAGTGTGCTCAGGTCTATAATCTGTCCTGACCACTTCCTGTCTCTTTGCTTCACAGCTGGCATAGTGAGCGGCTCCGCTCCACGCTGCTCTCTGCTGGGGTGAGTCCCTGCCTCGCCACAGGCCCACGGCGATGGAGCTGAGCAGCTATCTACCCAAACTTCTGAAACGTGAAGCAAAGGCAACCCTTCTCTTTAAGTTGGTTCTCTTGGGTATTTGTCACAGGAGTGTGGGGCTTCTTCTAATGCACGGCTCAGCCTTCATTTGGTCTCGGCCAGTTTCAGTAAGGACAATTGTTAGGACAGAGGCACGCTGACGCACCTATGCATTGTTTACGGCTACTTCTAAGCTGCAGTGGCAGAGTCGAGACAAAGACCAGAAGCACAGCATGCCTGAAATATATACTATCTGGATCTTTTTAGAGAGAGTCGCCTACTCCCGTTCTGACCTCATGCCTCATAAGTCAGACTTTAAGGGTCACTAGGGACATTCTGAGATGTATCCCTGGTAGGTTGTAGCTAAAGCGGGAGTCACAGGCTAACAAAGCCAGACGTTGAAGCGATCCCTCAGAGGGACCTGCTTGATTATTTTGCTACTTATAATATGCTTAGACTTAAAGATGTTGAAGACTCCAAGTGCCGAACATGGTCTTTTCTGGCAGCAGAGCCAATACTGTGATGTTGGGATCCAGGACGAATGGATCCTGAGTGTCTGCCGAGGGTGGGTACTACCGTGAAGTGGTTTCATTTGAAGTCAGGGGGTTGGCCGCCTGGAGACCGGAGTGACCACTGAGAACCCTGGGATTAAAGAAGGACTCTCAGGGAATCACCCAGAGCAGGTGCACCCCATGAAGTCAAAGCAAGTAGGAAGAATGGGCCCAGAAAACTCAAAGCAGCCATGATTAAGTGAGCTCTTGCCACCTGCAGCCCAGAGACCTAGCAAGAAGCCCCCAGCCAGAAGAGCTCACCTAGACCCTTTACCCCTTCCCAACTCCCCCCTGACCCATCCTGGTGGGTCTGCACCAACAGCTGGCGATTTGGGAGCGGCTAAGCAGGGTAAGAGGGGGAGCCACAGGGCTGTGACGTCACACCTCAGAGTAGACTCCCAGGCAAAAGTTGAGGAATTGCCACTGTTAACTTTGGTGTGCTGACGTCCTAGCTGATACCTGAAGCTGTTCATGATTTAATATGACTCATTTGTTTCCTAGAAGGGAGTGGAAAGGCAGCGAGTGGTGATGGGGTTTCCTCAGGACCCGTGAGAAGCCTCCACTCACTGACGAGAACGCCGAGGGTGAGGGCAAACACCGAAGAGCCTGCTGGTGCTATGACTCGGGCTCAACATGCTGGAGCCAATAGTGAATATTCATGGAGCGCTCGCACGCACCGCACGCCACACCACACACGCCACACACTTTTCATAAAATAACACACCCGAGCAGCCTATAGTCAGTGGCCGTCACGGAAGGGAAGTCAGGCCAGGTGGCAGCCCAGAACCTCACGGCCAGTGAGCGGTTGAGATGAGATCCAAACCCCAAACTTTCTTTTTTTTATATATTTATTTATTTATTATGTATACAATATTCTGTCTGTGTGTATGTCTGCAGGCCAGAAGAGGGCACCAGACCTCATTACAGATGGTTGTGAGCCACCATGTGGTTGCCGGGAATTGAACTCAGGACCTTTGGAAGAGCAGGCAGTGCTCTTAACCACTGAGCCATCTCTCCAGCTCCCAAACCCCAAACTTTCAAGCACCGTGTTTGTCCCTCTGTACTTGCTGAGGAATGGACCAGGCCCACAGGTGCTCCCGTCACGTGCAGAATATAGTTCAGTATCTGTGTGTGACTTAGGACCTCCTCCCCCAAGCTCTAAATTGTTTGTAGAGTGACTGTAATCCTATGCAGGGTCAGTGCTGTGCAGGTGTCGTGCTGCATTGTGTGGGGAAGGACAGGTGACAAAACATGAAACAAGCCTGCGCATTTTCAGTATGCATGCAATGACTACAATTTCATTTAAATTGATTAATTTAGGGAGGGGGCACACAGAGGCCCTGGCCTGCTTGAGGAGGCTAGGAGACATTTTAGGAGTTGCTACTTTCCCTCAACCCCAGGATTTCTCTTGTTGTCTCTGTTGTTGTACTTTATGGATGGCCAGAGAGTTTCTGGACAATTCTCAGTATGGGAGTGCTGGAATTAATGGTGTGCACAACCACACTGCACCCCAGAGGCAATTTTAAAAATGTGTTTTTAATCTGCCATCGGTTGACCCCATGGGTGCAGAACACGCAGGTATGAAGGGTCCACTGGCCTTCAGGCCCAGAACCCCAAGGGCTGGTCCTCTAAAGACTGGATACTTCTTACCACATCCTGGTGGGCCAGAGACTTGTCAGGCTTCCTTGGATCAGCTGACTCCCAGGGGCTAAGCAGTAGGGTAGCCGGCACTGAAGTCTGGACTAGCTCTGGACCTTTCGTTCTCCAAGCTGAGGGCTGGTGGGTCACGCCTCCATCAGACACACACCCAGATGCCTTCTACCTGTCTAAAACCTGGCACAGGCCGCAAAGCTTTCAGGGAAGACTTGCAAGGTAGAGCAACTTGTTCTGCAGAGAGAGAGAGAGAGAGAGAGAGAGAGAGAGAGAGAGAGAGAGAGGCATGTGGCAGATAGACAAGAGGACATGCTCCCGACCTCCTCTCCAAGTCTTCTGTAGCTTTCTGAGATATGTCTTTGACTCTTTGGTGTGAACCATTTCACCCAGATGAGTGTCTGTCATTTTAGCTCTTTGGAGTCCCTTGTCTAAATATCCTGTGAGAAGATCTGGGTTTGCACAGACTGAACTGTAGCACAGCGTTAGAGAACTAACATCATAGTGTGGAGGGGAAAAATTAACCATTACCTCAGACAAGTGCAACAAACAGATAAACAGACAGTGTTCTTCTGGTGTTCTAGGCGTTGAAATGGAGAAAACAAGTCTTTGGCGGATATGTGTGTACATCGACGTGTCCGGCAGTCTGCATACTTATTGTTGTCAGCCAAGCAGAAGAGCAGGTCTGATGGCATTCATAACACACGGTTGCTCTTCAACCCATCTGATCGTATTCAGAAACCAAACTAGAGAGTTTAACTGGTACATGCTATCCACCGCAGCCTGCACATCACACAGGCCCCATCATCTCAGACACACTTCTGGAGAAGGGCATGGTTGGGAGGTACCATTCCGAACGTCTAGAGCTCCTTGAGGTAACCATTGAGAAGTGGCCCACTCACTCCATGGAGCTGAGAGACACTATGGAGATTGGCTGTCTCTGTTTTTTACGTATTCCACTTACACCCTCAGGAGCTGGAGAGAGGAGCATGGGTCCGTGAGATCTTTGAGTCCCATGAAGACAAATGTTTGTCAAAACACAGTTTATTACCCTGCTGACCGTAAATACTTTCTCTGATGGAAACTGGCCTCTCTATGCACAGGAAATAGCGTTGGTACCAGGCCCACTTCCTAATAATCCTCCAAAGATCTAGGTACACATGTATCCTGGTCAGTGGAAGGCAGCTGTTTTGGGGAGGACCGTGACAAAGATTTATTATATCCACTTTGATCTTACTGTGGGGTCCTTCCTTCATTCAAGGGACTCTGGAGCTGTGACCTAGGTTTGGAATTGAGAGTCTCTCTTCCAGTGACCAAGCCCATGAGTCTGTTTATCAGACCTGAGTGGGCTCTTTAATGCTTTTGCGCCTAGAAGCCATATCTATTATCAGTTAGCCCCAGCCAGAGCACGCTGATTTTGTTCAGTCTCTATTTCCTTGCATCTCTCTTGATTCACTGTCTGGGAAGGTCTGGGGGAGAATGGTTGCAAGTTCACACCCTAGCTACAAAGGAGCCTAGTGAGGGTCCCAGAGATAACGTTTTTAGTTTCAGTCATGGGAAGCAAAGTCTGTCAATCTCCTTCAAAACTTATGTTCTGGGAAAATAAGTCCTGATTTCTATTCTGGACACAGGAAGAAGTTTCCACAGCCTTTAGCTAAAAACAATAAGAAATACTTCTTGTTGAGCTATTGCAAAATTTTAAAATTACGTGTGTGTATGTGTGTGTGTGTACGTGCACATTTGTAGAGATCAGGGGATAATTTGGGGGAGTGGGTGCTCTCCTTCCATCATGTGAGACTCAGGTATTGAACTTGGGTCATCAGGCTTGGCAGCAAGTACCTTTATCTGCTGAGCTAATTGTACTGGTCCCTACCTTTTCTATTGCTTAATAACCATGAGGTTTCAGAAATTAATCTCATCCCAAAAGGTAACCCATGATTTCTTCAAGTTACGTTTAACAATATAGTCCCCTTTGCCAGTGATTTGTTCAGACAACCAGACGTAAGTTAGCACATGCTGTTCCTCTGAACACAGAGCTTGGCTCAGGGATGGGGCATCTGCTCTTTTAAAGAGCAGCAAAGAACACCTGTCCTGTGGATCCTGGGGAAACAGTTTCCTGTTTCAGGAAGCAGAAGAAAGCAAGCAACAGGAAGCATGTACGGTGTGTGGTATCTGCCCATCTCTCGACACCAGTGTGAGGACGAAGCTGCCACAGAATGACGGGGAGGCCCAGGAGTTACTGGAGGTACTAGACCAGATCCACTGCAGTAAACCAACTCTGAAGCCTAGTTTATTTGTAGATCTGCAATTATGAGAGCCAGTATATTTGTGGTTGCTTACACCAACTTGAATTGCTTACTTTTTTCTGGTTTTTGTCATTGAGAATATCTTGGTTAAGTCACTATAGAATTGTCTATGACTATAACTCTTAATGATAGTCTCTGAAACTGGTGTTCCTATATAATAATCACTACTGTCTTGTACGATGAAAGTGGCCTGAATTTGGACTAAGATGAAATATAACAATTATAAATGCCTTTAGTCCCAGTACTTGGGAGGTAGAGGCAGGTGGATCTCTGTGAGTTTAAGGCCAGACTGGTCTACAGAGTGAGTTCCAGGACAGCTAGGGCTGTTACACAGAGAAACCCTGTCTCAAAAACAATGAACAAACAAGGCAACCAATTTTGAATGCACTAGATTGATGCTTCATTCATATCATTTAAATGAACAAGGCACTATCAAGTATTCAGAAAATGCCTGTCCACGTGGAGGTGTCCAAACTGCCCCTCCCACCTTTGTCTCCTGTTGAGTTGTTGTATTATATTATTCTGAGGCATAGTAACACCAGGGGAATGATTTGCAACACAATTTTAGGTAACATCAATTTATTTTTCTCAAGATTAAGCTTCTAGTGCAACGATTTTTATTATAATTAAATTAATTCACACCTGCCAAAAAATCATAAGGTGCAGGGCAATGAATAGGCAGCTTTTATATTTGTTCATGTGGTGGTCACTTCTGCTCCTGTCATAAATACGTATGAAAGTTCAATTTATAGAGATGGTGTGGTTTGGGCTCCCAGGTATGAAGACTGTCACCGGTATTGCTTTAGCCCTGTGGCAGTATGTCACAGTGGGAGTGTGTGGAGGAGCAAAGCCACTCAACACGTGGCCAGGAAGTGAAAGAGAAAGAGGAAAGGTGACAGTCACACCCCTTTCCAGGGCTCAGTTGACTGTACGGTCCCCCACTTCCTAGTGGCTCCTCTCTTGGGACCAAGCCTTTACCACGGGACAGACCACAGGTCACTTGGGCTCCAGGTTGCAGCAGTACCAATTCCGGCAGGCTGAGATGGCTCTGCTCCCCATGAATGAATTTCAGTTCCCCTATAAATGCTTCTTTTCTTGTGTGCTGATTTCCATAATAAGAAAACACAGCAAATGAGCTGATGGATGTTCCCCTTCATGGCTCCCAGCCTTGTGACTGGTATTCTCTCCATAGTCAGTAGATAGCCAAATGCTAACAAGTAACTGTGAGGGAAACAGAAGTAACAGAGCATTTCATGTGCACAATCTGAAATGGGTGAGTAACTCTACAATCGGCAGCGAGGGTGTCACGACCACAATGTGCGTACTGACCTGAAAGACTCACCAGTCTTTAGGGAGAAGTTTGGTGACAGTCTTGTGAGTCTAACTTGACAGTTGTGTCTTCATCTCACTGTTAACTTTTCGTTGTTGTTATTGTTGCTGCTGTTTTGCTTTTTGTTTTGCGAGACAGGGTTTCACTGTGTAGCTCTGACCATCCTGGATCTCACTTGGAAGACCAGGTTGGGCTTGAACTCACAGAGATCCGCCTGCCTCTGTCTTCCAAGTGCTGGGATTAAAGGCGTGCACCACCACGGCCTGGCTCACTGCTAGTCTTAGGTAACCTTCTTAGCCTCTTCACGCCTTCCTTTCCTTTTCTTTTTGTTGTTATCACAGTTTTGCATCTTTGACCCTGAACAGTTAGTTCTTATCCACAGTGGCTGTCTGTAGGTTTTTGTATATGGTAACAGGAGACATAGGTTATCAGTGTAGTGATATATTAATTGTATTTTGATAAATAAATCTTGCCTGAAGACCAGAGGCAAAGCTAAAGCCACTAGAGGTCAGGCAATGGTGACACACACCTTTAATCCTAGGATTTGGGAGATAGAGTCAGATGGATCTCTGTGAGTTTAAGACTACCCTTGGCTACGCAAGATCAATGCAGAAATAAATCCAGGTAGTGGTGGCTTACACCTTTAATCCCAGTACTAGGGAGTCATACCTTCTTAATCCAAGCACTAGAGGGAATATAAAATGAGAGGAGAGAGAGGCTGTCTGCTTAGTTTGCAGTCACCCAGCCTTGGTAGAGGTAAGATTTCTCTAGTGACTTCTTGGCTGCCTTGCTTATCTGGTTTTCAGGTTGAACCCTAATTTCTGTTTCTGAGTTTTTATTATTCGTGCTACATATCAGAATACAAAGCTGGCTTGCTGACTCTCATTACATTTTCGTCCTTATTACATTTTCTGGATGAATGTACCCAAAAATGATAGAGAACATTCCTTCTTCCTTTGGCCCATGTGGCTTTGTCGAGCTTGGTAGCACTGCACACTAGGCATCCACACCTCCCTGGTGGCAACTCTCCAAATTTCTACAAATGGAGAAGGGGCGTGGCTCTTGAAGCCCATCCCATAGATGTGCTTATGAATGGTGATGGTGCACTCTTAGCTCACCATCTTGTTGATGGTAGAACGACCCTTCTTCTCATGACTTTTCTTTCCGGGAGCCTTTTCTTTGTTTAAGAAGAAAATGAGCTTGTCTTTATGAGGGTTTGTCTAGAACCTGGCCTTTAGCAACCTCTATAGTGTCTCCCTCCTGCTAGTACCACCTTCACGGCAGCTCATTCTCTTCTGAGTATTTCCCCTGTAGTGTCTGTGTCATCCGGACCTCGTTTGTCTCCACCTACTATACATGAAAGTGTGTTCATGATAGGATATAATGCTGCATTTCATAAAGGGTAATGAAACTATTGGCTAAGCCTGCTTTTATAGAGAAAGTTTTATCGGAACACGATTTCCCTCATTTACGTACACTGCGATGGCAGAATTGTTGACAGAACAGATAATACATGGCTTGCTCAGGAGGCTTGAAATACTTATCCAGGCAGAAGAAGTGTAAGACATATTTCTAAGCTACAGACAGCAGAAAGGAAACAGTATATTTCTTTTCTTACTTTTACATTTTATATTTGTACTGTATTTACAACTCTTCCCCTTCATTCTCCTCCCTGTAGCCTTTCCCATCCCCCCTCAAATTCATAGCCGCAATTTCTTAGTTATTATTGTTACATAGCGTGTGGCTAGTTTTTCTGTCAACTTGACACAAGCTAAAGTTTTTTGGAAGAGGGAGCCTCAGTTGACAAAAAGCCCCCACCAGACTGACCTGAGAGCAAGCTTGAGGTGCATTTACTAACAGATGATTGACTCTAGAGGGCCCAGCTCACTCTGGGTGTGGCATTCTTGGGTTGGTTGGTGGGCCTGCATACTATAAGAAGGTTCCTGGGGAAGACGGATTCTCTCTATTAGTCAACAGTTGCCTACAGCTTTTCATCTAGGGGTGTGACCTTGAAAAATTTCCCTCATCCACGCTGGGATGTCAACTGGTATTGGTACAGCTTCCGTGTTATACACAGTTGATGCAATCTCACAGTAGGTGTCCTGGTCCTCTGCCTCATGCAATGTTTCTGGATCCTTTTGCATCTTGTGTTGTAGGTGTATCAATTGGGGCTGGGTACCCCATGGTCAGTGGTTCTCTGTAATTTGACCAGTTATGACTTTCTGCGATGGCTTCCATATGCTGCCAAAGAAGTTCTTTTATAGGGGTGAGAGCCGCGCTTATCTGTGGGCTTAGCGATAAATATTAAAAATGCAGTTAGAGATTAATAGTGGTTTGGGAGAGTGGCCGTAGTAGGATACAGGTGCTGGGAAGGGAAAGATAGGAAAAATAAGGGGGGTAAAAGGGGAAGGGAGAAGGGCAATACAGAGGGAGAGAGGAGGGGTGAATAACACTGTGTGTGTGTGTGTGTGTGTGTGTGTGTGTGTGTGTGTGTGTGTGAGAGAGAGAGAGAGAGAGAGAGAGAGAGAGAGAGAGAAGTCATACCACTAGGGGTGATAATGCTCCCCTTGAGGGACACAGTACATGCTAGCTAACAAAAACTCCAGCACCAGGGACGAGGAATCTCCCTTAGAGTTCTTGGTCAAGAGGGCCCCAACATGATACAGGCTTAGTGCTGGTGCCCTTAATTGCCTGCCAGAATTTGAAGATATGAGTTCCTGTTGCTGAAGACGCCATGCATTTCAGATACAGAACTCGGAAAATTGTGCTGGATCTGACCTAGAAGCCTACTCCCTGAGCACAAGCTTTCACGGTCCTGAGTGGGTACCCTGCAAGCTGCCAGGGAAGAAAAGTAATCAGTAGTACTATCCAGTCATGATGCCTAAAATCCACAACCATGAGCAGAATGGCAAGATGTCCCCAAATAGTGACAGCCAGCTACAATTTAACTAAACTAAAGTTCTGCCTCCTAGGGCTGGTGAAATACAGGCTGGAAAACATATTTTGTCACTTTCCACAACCAGTAAATTTTATAATTCAAACAAGATACATACTTCTCTTTTATTTCTACTGGATAACAAAGGCTGGAATGATTTCAACATAACTGATCACCCAGCTTACCTACATCACAGATAAGGGCCAATTCTTATTAACCTGTTATTACAAGTTATGGATTGCGTTTGCTCAGCCCATGCCTGCTGAGAAGCTGTGGACCCATATATATATATGGGAAGGTTTATTTCCCTCCTCAGACAAAACTTAGGCTCCCTGGACATGAAAAGGCTGACTCATCCCCCTCTGGGAAACAAAGGACCCGGGTCTTCAGCTGGCTGCACCTCGGGCTCACAGACAGTTCCTGGAGCCCGTTCCAAGTTCAAGCCAGGCTTCTACTAGGCAGCTCTTACACAGTTTCGTTACTGAAGGCAAGCACTTAATCCTGGACATCTTTATTTCCTTCTAGATTTGTGCTTATAAGAAAGTCGAGGGGAAGAATCAGATGGATCAGTTTAAATCTGTCATGAATTTTCCCCTGGGAAATGGTTTGAGGCACAGAACAAGAGGTGGCTCATAAATAGGATGAAGTCAACTTTTGGTGTGCGGCTGCGTTACCGTGCGTCTTCCATGCCCTTGTAGTGTATGTGCAAGGATGATCCGTTAGCCTCTAGCTCCCTCTTGTAGCGAATTGTTTCCCTTAGTGTCCAGACAGATCATTTTAGGCAATCTGTCTTTAACGTGTCTTAAAGTTCTCCTAGGACTCTCCCATAATTCTCGCCATTCTTAGAGTCTGTCTGCCCTGGGTGGAATGCCTGTCGTTTCATAATGCCATGACATCTGTTCATCAGTCTTCACTGTTTGTGCTACTGTTTAGACCGACAGATTCTGTCCTTATTACCTATGACATTTTCATTGACTTCCTTTGCCAAGTGACATTATTGCCATCCCAGCCTGAGGAAGACTGAATACCTAACATTTCCCACATCCATTTATCAGAATCATGCAGAACTTGCCCCTCCCCCACTGAGAGTAAAAGTTCAAAGGTTTTTTTTTCTTTTGAATCTATTTCCTAGAAAACTTTTCTCTAGCAATCGGTTCATTAATGCGATTGCCTAAGGCACAGCAGTTCTGCTGTGTCTGCCTTCTGACTTAGAGGAACAGTGTTTGAGCATGTTATCGTTAAACTGTGAGGAAGTGCCCCAAATCTATTGCTAAGGAAACAGGTTGGTTTTTTTCAAGAACAACTTGTATTACTGATCCTGAAGCAAATAGTAATGCATAAGATGGACATGGTCACTTATGCTAATTTCATTAATTATTTTTTATTGATTCAACCAATTTACTAGGATTATTACCTCATTCATTTATTCCATGTGATGTTTTTTGATTTTCTGTTTGTTTATTGCCAGTCCTGTGCAGGTGGTCCTTGGTTGCATAAGAATGCAGACGGTCAAGCCACGGGGAGCAAGCCAGTAGCCAGTTCCTCCATGGCCTCTGCTTCAGTTCTTTTTACCACATTCCTACTTTGAGTTCCTGTCCTGTCTTCCCTCACTGATGAAGGGGGACTTGAGAATCATAAGCGAAAATTAAACCTTTCTCCCCGAGTTGTTTTTGGTTACAGTGCCTCTATGTTTATCATAGCAATAGAAAGCAAGCAATGCGGTTATCAATGAACTTGTAATACCATTCCACTGTGAACTGAACAACTCGATTATCAATGAACATGTAATACCATTCCACTGGGAGCTGAACAGCTCAGTTATCAATGAACATGTGATACCATTCCACTGGGAGCTGAACAAGTCGCTTATCAATGAACATGTAATACCATTCCACTGGGAGCTGAACAAGTCGCTTATCAACGAACATGTAATACCATTCCACTGGGAGCTGGAGCCATAATTACTAGTTTGCAACACAAAATTGGAGCATTGTTTGCTCATTTTTATGTGTAATTAGTTCATAATAAACATTATTTCTAATTTCCCTATTAGAAACATTTTCTATTTTCTGAGATACTTCTGTCTCTTAGTTAATTCCTCTCTCTGCCTTACTCCCTGGAGAAACTCACTGTCTCTTGTGCTCTTGGCTAGACTGGCAGCCAGCGAGTCCCAGCCATTCTCCTGATCTCGTGTCTTCATGCTTGCATACATGGCTTCTACCCTCTGAGCCATCTTCTCAGGCTGTTTAGTAATTTTTAATAAGGAAGCACCTACATTCCTTGAAGGTTGAATGGCTGCATTATACTGTTCCTTTAATACACTGGTGGACATGAAATTCTGTATCTTTGTGTCTTTATGTATGTGTACATATGTATATATGTATATAGATATATATAGCATGAATGTTACATGTAGCATGTGTGGCCAGGTCGGCAGTTATAACTGCATATCCACTATCAGTATCACACCCTCTGATTGTGATTCAGCACCCAGTAGCTTATACTTTGTTTTTATTTTCTTTCAAACCCCAGATTTATTTAGTAGGATGTTTAAAAATACCCAATAAATTAAGTTTAATTTTTATGTTCTCATTCCCCATCCCCTCCACTCTACGGCCCCCCTTTCGCCCCCAGTTTACCCAGGAGCTCTCATCTAATTCCCCTTCCCAGGGTGCTTCATGTGTTCCTCTTAGGGTCCTCCTTGTTACCCAGCTTCTCTGGAGCTGTGGATTGTGGTCTGGCTATTGGCTCTCCATGTAGTATCCACTTATGAGTCATGAGTACATACTGTGAGTTGGGGGAGGGTTGCAGAGGGAGAGCAATGAGAGAGAGATCTTGCTAGAAGGAGCCATTATGGGGTTAGCCAGAAACCTGGTGCTAGGGAAATTCCTGGGAATCCACAAGGATGACCCCAGCTAAGACTCCTAGCAGTAGTGGAGAGGGTGCCTGAACCGGCCTTCCCCTGTAATCAGATTGGTGACTACTCTAACTGTCGTCATGGATCCTTCATTCAGTAACTGATGGAACCAGCTGCAGAGATCCACAGTCAAGCACCAGGCTGAGTTTTGGGAATCCAGTCAAAGAGAGGGAGGAAGGATTATTTGAACAAAGTGAGTCAAGATCATGATGGGAAAATCTACAGACACAGCTGAACCAACCTTGTGGGAACTCATGAACTCTAGACCGACAGCTGTGGAGCCTGCATGGGCCTGATCTAGGCCCTCTGTGTGTGGGTGACAGTTTTGTAGCCTTGTCTGTTTGTGGGGCCCCTGGCAGTGGGACCAGGATCTATCCCTGGTGCATGAGCTGGCTTTTTGAAGCTCCTTCCATCTGGTGGGAAGCCTTGATCAGCTTTGATGCGGGAGGGGGGCGGGGGGGACTTGGTCCTGCCTCTCAACTTAAAGTGTCAGGCTTTGTTGACTCCCCAAGGGAGGTCCTACCCTTTGGGAGGAGTGAATGAGGGGTGGGTTTAGGGGGAGAGGTGAAGAGGGGCGGGAGGAGGGGTGGGAGGGAGAATTATGGTTGGAATGTTAAACGAATAAAAAAAATTTTAAAAAGTTTAATTTTTATGGAAATTAAATTTTTTTTAAAAGATTTTCGTTTTATCTATGTATATGTGTCTTCATTTTCTTTAAAATACAATATTTACTTAGTAAAATGTTCAAAAATATCCAAGAGCTTTTATTTTTTGTGGGTTTTTTTTTTTTTTTTTGTGCTATTCTCTTCTAAGGATGACGTCTTATGACCTGATTACTTTCTGCGTGGCTCCACCTTTTAAAGATTCTACCATCCTCAGGCTGGAGAGATGGTTCAGAGGTTAAAAGCACTGACTGTTCTTCCAGAGGTCCTGAGTTCAATTCCCAGCAATTACATGGTGGTTCACAACCATCCATAATGAGATCTGGTGCCCTCTTCTGGCGGGCAGGCAGGCAGGCATACATGCAGGCTGAACACTGTGTACATAATAAATAAATAAATAAATGAAAAGAAACCTATTTAAAAAAAAGATTCTACCATCTCTTAAACTGCCATATTATTGATCTAGCACACTATAAGTTAGGAGATAAACCATATGCAAATTATAATCCCCAGCCAAGAGCTTCTTCATATGAAACCAAACTAATGGGACTGTATCTTTAAATTCTGTGTTGGATGACAAATGGCTAGAAAACATGGAAAATGAGAATAATAAAAAGAAGCTATGCATATTACTGAAAACAAAGGCCAGTGCTCTGGATGCCCGCCTTAGGTCAGGGTTCAACTGGGCACTTCTCAAGCTTTCTCTTCTTCCTGTAGTAGCCCCAGACGGTTGAGTTTTATTGTTTTACAAATGAGTCAACTGAGGATCCACGAATAAGCTGCTCAGTACCAGCATAAGAAAGTGACAAAGGCAGGGTTCAAATTTACATCTTCCTGACCTTCCTCTACTGTGCCCCACAAAACAAACCCAGCTGCCTGAGATTCGAGCCTGAGATTGAAAAGCTACAGGATTTTATTTTATTCTAGGACAGGGTCTCATTTATCCCAGGCTGGTCTCAGATTTACTATAGAGTCAAGACCGATTCTGAATTTCTGATCCTGCTGCCTCTACCTTTTCAGATCTGGGAATGCAGGCTGGTACCACTATATCTGGTTCTATTCAGTATTGGTCTTTGAACCCAGGACCTTGTGAGTGCTGGGCAAGACCTCCACCAATTGATCCATTTAGCCATAATAAGCTAAATAGAAACAGACCACCCAAAGGAAGTTCTTTATTTCCAACCATTATCACCTGCCAGAGTAGGACTCAGCCATCA
Organism: Ondatra zibethicus; assembly: GCA_004026605.1. NCBI lineage: Eukaryota > Metazoa > Chordata > Mammalia > Rodentia > Cricetidae > Ondatra > Ondatra zibethicus. The sequence continues at coordinate 129,733 of PVIU01004162.1, forward strand.
ATAAATTTAATAGAGGCCTGAGTCTCAGTAGTTTACTCTGAAGCAACACCTGGTTGCAGGAAGAACCACAAACTGAGATTACCAGAGCACCACTCAAGAACAGACCATCCAAAGGAAATGCCTAGCGTTCCAACCTTTGTAGATAGGATCACTTGCCAGCACACAGGCACCAGGACACCCCTAGACAAATGTCAGTCAATCAGGGGTCCTAAACCTTAGAAACCCCTCACCCCCAACTTTACTACTATAAAAACCCAATTCTAACTGAGCTCGGGGCTCTCCGATTATTCTAATACATTTGACACACGGAGAGACTTAGTTTGCAAACTTGTATAAAATAAAGGCTCTTTGCTTTTACATATGGGACTCAGTCTCCTTGTTGGTTTTTGATGGACATCGTGGATCTGGGCATAACAATCCATAGCCCAGCCCTTAGTCTAAAGCCAATGTTTTGTTTTGTTTGTTTTCCTCCCAGCCTTGCTCTCCTCAAGGGAAGAGTGGAGATAAGGGTGAATCAGATTCTGGGCCCAGCACAGTACTTTGTGAAGCTGTCACAAAGGGAGGACTGTGGTGTTGCAAATGACTACTCTCTCCTAATATCAGTTGTTTTATGGTAGCCTGGAGGAGTCTGTGCTGGACTTTAGAGTTTCCAAGTCTGAAAAGAAGACATTTGACAAGCAACCTCTGAAATTTTCATGCTCTTGATCACATGACAGATCTTTCTATTTTAAGCGTTCAACTTTCTCTTTTGTTACAGTGCACCAACTTTGACCAAGTTTCTGTTCCTCAAATCAGTTTCTTTATCTGAATCAGGTAGGAGTATTGCATAAACTTACTAGCGCCGCGCAAGCCATCACTTAATGTGGGCAGGTAGAAAGAGACCTTGATTGGTTGTCATGAGCTCTGAGGAGGAGCCTGACCCTGGCGCTCAGCATCCCTGAGATCTTAGAGGAGCTATTCCACCTCCTTTCTTCTCAGATCTCCGTGTCTGCAAAGTGACCAAAAGAGCTCTTTCTTAGGGGTTCCTTCATGGATGATTTACAAATGACTGCGAAAGGCGGGGGGGGGGGTGTTGACCTCTGGAGGAGTGTATGCTTAGCGTGTGCGCAGACTGTTCCATTATGTCTTACTGTCTTATGGGAATCATCTCTTTGTCCAATGTATCTCTGCTGTAGGAATCATCCACCCATTAGTAAGGAGCTATTTCAGTTATCCTATCAGCCATTTAGGTATTCCAGTGCTTCTAGTCAAGTAACACTTTACTTAATAATGGCCCTCAAAGTACAAAAGTAGTGGTACCAGCAATTTTATTATTGATTATAGTATGCCATTATTATTGTTCTATTTTATTATAGGTTATTGGTGTCATTTCTTTTACCATGTCTAGTTGCTAGCTTTTTTTTTAAAGATTTATTTATTATGTATACAACATTCTGCCTCTATGTATGCCCGCATGCCAGAAGAGGGCGCCAGATCTCATTACAGATGGTTGTGAGCCACCATGTGGTTGCTGGGAATTGAACTTAGGACCTCTGGAAGAGCAGCCAGTGCTCTTAACCACTGAGCCATCTCTCCAGCCCCCGTTATTCTTTTTTACTTTTTATTTTTTTATGGTTTATTTAACTTTATTTTATGTGCATTGGTGTGAAGGTGTCAGATCCCCTGCAACTGGATCTTCAGACAGTTGTGAGCTGCCATGTGGGTGCTGGGAATTGAACCTGGGTCCTCTGGAAGAGCAGTCAGTGCTCTCAACCACTGAGCCATCTCTCCAGCCCCCTAGTTGCTAACTTTTATTGTAGGTGTGTATGCACAGAAAAAAAAA